>JAVQJS010103674.1:0-11094 GCA_036024795.1 Galaxias rostratus | reverse complement strand
TTACCCTTGGAAAATGTTTGGAGGACACAAAAGGTTTAAACAGTCTCTTTTATGAGCGCTTCATCAACATATCTGTGGCCTGATGTATTGTATTAGATTGTTTTGATTGATTTGTTTTTGTCAGTCAGGTGGTTTTGTTGTTTGTCAATCATGACTACACAAGCTGATTCATTATTCTTTCTGGGTTGGTCCATTTGTGAGGCCTGTGATCTATTTAGTGCCTCGGGAACTTTGTAAACTGGACACTTAAATTCACTTTTTCAATTCAAATTTTTTCTTTGAATTTTTCAAATGTACATTGCTGGGTCCTTCATGGTATATCATGCTCACTGCAGTCCATGACCAAACAACATATCTTAGGAGAGTTTGTTGTATCGATGTCACTAGAAATCAGATCTTTTTTCAGTGATTATCATCTCAGCAGATAAGACTGGGTCTTAGAAGAAAAATTAAGTATAATAAATTTGTTTTCTCATTGTTATTGCTTTTGTAACAAATAACATTCGTATCAACAGACGCCCTTAGAGTAATAAATGCAATGGTGTCAATTCTTAGTCATGGTGTATTTAGTTTAGCCAACTAAAAGAAAAAGGATGCTATCAAAAGTATTTTTAGATTTTTTAGGTTTTGACATTTCATTCATTTGGAGATATATTCTGAAATGACATACAGCATTGATTCTGTGGGGTTCTACACATCTTTCATAATCTTGTCTCTTCATGGTGATCAAAGTGAATCATTCATAATTTGAAGTCTTTAGCTTGAACTTGCGTTACAGAATAACTGGACCTTACCCATTTTAGGTACCTTGAGTGCCTTTCTTCCAACAACATATAATATTTGTCTCTTAACTTGCACTGTTACTTGTATATCCTAACTGATCCTACACAAGTGTCACTCACAACACAGTCGTCCATCTTTTGTCTTGTACCTGTGTTTTTTTGGTGTGTCTCCTTTGCTAAAGAAACACAAGCCTAGTTGAACAGAATTGAAGAGCACAATTGAAATTCAAATTCATTTTTTAACACTTGGGCTGCAAGTAGTTCACGTAAGTTAAATGTTTGTTTTACTTCAATTATTTTTGTCTCAAAAGTGGTTGCCTTATTTTAATTTTCCTGCATACATTCTTTTTTTATTTTTCATTCTTTGTGTCTCGGGGTGTTTTTGACTTGATCTCCCGTTAAGAGTGTTCTGTGTTCCATGAATTGCCAACCATGTTTCATTCAAAAACGTCACCCAGGGGTTGCTTGTATCACTGAAATAGTCCGTATGTGAAAAATTATCCAGTGTTGATTCGGATTTTGGACAGATTTGTCGGTCAGTCTTCATTTTGTATTTGTTTGTTGCACTTTTTGTTTATTTCCCACCCAGTATTATTTTTATATGGTTTGCACCTGGTTTGCAATACAAAGATTTTCTAATCCTGTTCTGCTAAATTTACCACGATTCTGGTAAGATGTAGGCATTTAAGGGTTGTTGGGTCCACATTACATGTGGTGCCAGCCGTAGTTTTTTTAAAAATCTTTTCATGCCCCCTGTGCTTGAGTATTGTTTTTGTTTTAGTTTTTATTCTTTGAAGAGTAATACGTTTGCTAAATCAGGTCATATGAATAGCCTGAGCCTGTGTGCATTTGGAATGAACTAACACAACTGCACACTGATTGGATGGACCTCTTAAACCCCTTAGCACCATCTGTCCAATCAGTCCTTCGAAAAGCATGCCTTCTTATGCAAGTTTTTATAAAATGTCTGTCAAACCTTTTAAATATGCATTTACTTTAGGATTATTTCCGATTTTCTGCGAAAATAAACCATTTTTCTTTTATTTTTTTCCATTCTGGCAAATTTAATAATTTTTACAGTCTGGCAACATAATGCCATACTCAAGTTGGCTATATACTTTCCATTAAACAAAACATCTCAGTACATGGGCGTTTCTACTAACAAGATTTTTATGAGGTGTCTCTTCAAAAGTTTGTTTGCAATTTAATGGTATTTTCTGACAGGTTTATTATGCCATAAACTGTGAAGTCAGTCAATTTGAAGAGGAATGAGAAAATCATGAGTAACTTAGATAATCCTACTTTGATTAAATTTTGCCTTTGCTGATGCACCATGCTGAATGTTAACGTTACATTGGGACATGAGGGGAGGGTTTGTGTGAAGTGGTCAAAAAATGGTCTTGTGTCTAAATTGTGCATTGTCCTGTGAAAAAAAAAGGAAAAAAAGAATAACTTCAGTTATATATTCAAACAATTATACCCAAAGAATTTTGCATAACGTGCATTTCTATTTGGAAGCCTTTTATGTATTTAATACATATCAGTTAAATAATTTTGAGGTCAAGTTCATTCCTGCTTTAACATTGTGTGTGTTCACAGATGTAAAAGAAGTTGTTGGCAGCTGAGACACACTCAGATTGTATGTTATTCGATTAGAAATTTGAGAAGTGGAAGTAGAATTTTTTTAATGCATACAAATGACATTTTCAGTTCAATCAATAGTAAATCCTCACGGAACCATCCTGTAAAGTAACTCACTTTAATTTTCACTAGCGAACTCTCCATGTTGTACATTCGACGTAGACTGGATTTTTAGTTTTAATTATATTAAAGTCATGATCGTGGCCTTCTAGTATTGTTGATACATTACATAATTCCTAATGATAGTGCTCATTATTCATGTTGTAATTACCCTATTGTCCACCTAGAGCTTCTTACCTCATCCACAGCTAATTCAATTAGAGGTGTATTGAGTGCAAAAAGTAATTAAAAAATAATCTTCCATTTGGTGAAAGATGCATTGTAGCTATATGAATAAAGAAAAGTTCACCTGGTGTGCTGAATAATGTGTAAATTGTTAATTACACAATCTGAATATTTGTACAATTGTTTGTATTTTTCATAATAATTTTGAAAGGAATGTGTTTATTTTTTTGACTTCTCTTCTGTTACAGATCTCTCTTTTGTTTTTTCGCCTGACATTGTGAGTGGTCCGGTGGGTTTCTTACCTCTCTCCTGTATTGAGCCTCTTCTGTGATTATTTGTATGCAGTGTTTAGAAAAAATACTGTAGGGAACATGGGAAGAAGTTGATATTAGGAGCATTTGATCAATTTGTATTTATTTATTTTATCATTTTGTTAATAAATTGTGAAAACAACTTGACTCTTGGCTTATGCTTGAGAGACAACGTAATTAAGCCTTAAATAATATCACATCACTTTTTGTGCCAGTGTGTGTATGAACTTGGATATTGACACAAACAGTGTTGCATTGTAAACTTTAATGTCAATCAATTAAATATAAAGATATAAATTGTAAATTCAAATTAGATGACATGCAGGATTAGTCTGAGCTTTGTCCAGATGAGATTGGCAAATTTTAAAAGTGCGATCTCACCACTCGCGTCACCTTACTGATATTATTTACAGTCTGTATGTTTGAATGGGGGTTAGGTGTTGTACCACCATCTCTGACAATGATCTTTGATCGTTGTGTCATTGATCAGAGCTAATGTATTTTATGATGCATGTTTTACCTTCAAAGACAATGATAGAAAACAAAGTGTTCACGTGCGAGGACATGACACATCCACATTGTGAAGGCTTAGGTTCAGGATCACCGATGTGTGTGTCTTTAAGTTGTGAAACGGGCTTTTTATTTCATGCATTCGTGCTATTTTTCTGCGGTTGCATTCTTCCGTTTTCCATGTCATTTCCTGTAATAAAAAAAATGGTGGTCAAAGCTTGCAGTAGGGAAATACTCGCTGCAATTTTTACATAACTTTACGTTGACTTGGTCTAGTGCGTTTAAAGAGCGGCTGTGCATATCGGCTGTAGAGAATCGGCTTAAGAGGAGGTCGAGAGAATATTGGCTTGCAGCAGACCCTACTACGTATTTGATTCAAAGGTGAGTATTTTCCAGTACCCAATGTGGCCAGTGAAGATGGCTTCCGAAAAGGTTAGGCAAATTGCCATTGCCTGCAAACGAAAATTAAGAAGCAATGCAGGGTATTGCAACAACAACAAAAAACGAAAGTCACGTCATGTCACCTTCGAAAACCCCGACTACCGCCTTAAGTGTTGTTTTCCACATCATAAACTTGAACTCGAAGTTTGTCTCGTTGTTGCCAGGTTCCTCTTGAGTGCTTTCCAATTATTTGGTTTATTTTGTTACAAATCTGAACGGTTGGCTGTATCAACCAATCAACGACATATTTTATTTGTTTTATAAAGCATCATATTTTGTCGTCGTCAACATTGGAGTGAATCACACTATGAGACAAAAAATTTTTTTAATGCCTGTGCAATGAAACACAAGGTTGAAAATTGGCAAATTATTGGGCACTCCTCTCAAGTGTATTGATGGGCCATATTGCCTTTCTCGGACTGTTTAATCTCATCAAATCTCATTTAATCTCAATTAAACAAACTGTTGTTTATATAATTATTGTTGTTGTTATTACTTAACTATGCCAATGTAGTTCCTACATACATTTCATTATTGACTGCACAGAACTACCCCATATTTATGTTGTAACATTCATTTTCGCAGCCTTTACAAAGTCAGAAGCAAAGTGAAAAAGAGAGCTTGGTGGTTGACAATGCATACGTCACAACCATGAGCCACCCGAGTATTGATAAATGGTGTAAGTATAGTCAACTAATCTTTCTTGAAAATATCAATCAATTGTTCAGCCGAGGAGAACTAACGTGTCACCTGAAATGCTTTTACTTGTACAAGGTCTATGCTATGCAGTCTAGTTCTGTTACAGGCAGGTAAAACCATTTAAAAGTAATTGTGAAATCCTGTTGAGGAAAATCATTGAAAGTTTTCATTTGAATGAGTATCTTCAATAGGCATCCATTCAAACTTCACTTCTCAACCAGTATTTTTATTGTTTATTACAGTCTGTGAAGATTGTAAGGAGTACTTTCAGAAAGAATGTCCCACACACGGACCTCCCATATTTGTCCCAGACACCACCGTAACTTCTGGCGTGGCCAACAGAGCTGTTCGATCGCTCCCCTCGGGATTAGAAATCATTAAAGAGGGAGATGAGGTGGATGTCTGCTGTGTGGACACAAGTATCCCTCAGGGGGCAGTCTTTGGCCCATATCAAGGGGAGTTGGTGTCCAAAGACAAATCCTCACGGTTGTTTACCTGGATAGTAAGTACACACACAGGACCCCCTTTGAGATCATGGCATTGAAATGTGGCTCAGACGTGAAGATGGGGATGTTCTCTTTTTCAATGTAATAGGAAGCTGGTTCATCCCCCCAAATCAGTGCTAAAGAGAAAAATAGTATATTGTCAGTCTACAACATGCATTTAATTTTAGAATGTCATCAGCAAAAAATGCGCTTATATCCATTCTGCTACTACTGGTGGCATTACACCTTCTCTCAATCTTTTAGATTGTTGATGAGAACAACACATACATATCAATTGATGGCAGTGATGACACTAAAGCAAACTGGATGAGGTAACATTTTATACTCAAGCTTTTATGAAAAATTTATGAAAATGAATTACCAATACCTTACTGGTTTGTTTGGGAGGCATGTAAATGGGAAACATTTATTTCACTGAAAATATTCACATAATGTTCTATTGTATTCAGTTGCGGATCCTGGCATAGGCAACATAGGCAAGTGCAGAGCGTCCCCCTGATGCTGTGGGAGCATAGACACACATGCATGCCCGCTCACTTTGATTCACAATGATTCTATAAAGCCTACCTGATTCTATCCTGCCAGGCAAATCTTGCAATTTTGATTGCTATATATACAGTACAAAAAATGGCATGGGTGTCCCAACACAGTTAATTGTTGATTTAATCTTGATCCTTGAATGACAGGGTCAGGTGGGTGGTCAATAATTAAGTCACACACACAAGGGGATGAGAAAGAGACAGAATAAGCAATTATCTAGATGGCCATCCGGGCACAACTTTAAAAAAAAATAGGAAAGGAAACCTGTATATTATAAAGCTATTTTTTGTGAATTATTCCATAATGAACATCAATGTTATTTACTATGACCGAGCAGCCTATACATTTTAGCGTTTTGTAATAAATTGCTACATTATACTTTTGACAATGATCACACATATACAATATCACATTTTTGAGTACACAATGGCGCAATATTATATAATTAATAATGTTATTATTAGATCGTTAACTGGAAGAACAGCATTATCGAGCAGCAAATCCCTACGTTAACTCGTCTAGTGTCCGAAATGAGCCAGAACCGCCAATGACCGTTAATACTATTTAAGTTGTTTTGATGTAAGTGCTTATCGTTACAACCATGACATTTTCATAAATATAACATTTCCATTTAACACAACTTTGGGTAAAATTTTATGCCGTCCTAGGTTCATACGGACTTCTTCAGATGAAACTGAGAGGAACCTTACTGCCTTTCAGCATGGAAAAGAAATATATTTCCGTGTGTGCCGGCAGTTGTTAGCAGGAGAGAGGCTTCGAGTGTGGTACAGTGACGACTACATGAGCCGTCTGCATAGTGTTTCACAAGAAAGCATTGATCGCATCCTAGACTCCGGTAAGATGGCTCTAGTGGGGCGGGAATAAGCACAAAGAGAAGGTCGTAGTTTAAAACGCTCAACTCATGCAGATAATGTTTGAAATATTATCTATAATGTGGAAAACACATTTTTATCCACTCATTTGGATGTTACATCTAGGTATGACTCGGAAAGTTTCTTTTTATTCAGAATTTTAACTATCTTGTCATTAGATTTTCTTCAATAATCTACAGAAATCACCAAAGCTAACGATAGCATAGAATTTGGTGATGATTAACTGGACATTGATGTTTTCAGATTGCCTGCAATCAGAGTAGACATGCTGTATCTTTTACACGTTGGAACTTCAGGGAAATTGACGAGCTTACTCTAATAAAAACAAAAAGGCCGCAATAAAGACTTAATTGGCATTAGTCGTTAAGACTACATGAGATGTGTGCATGGGCACTGAACCCCGTGTACTAGCGCGCTCGCACACACACACACACACACTCAAATTTTTGTTTTGAGGTTGTCTTTCTGGACCAACTTGTTTTCCATCTTTACCCTAAAGACGCTGCATTATCCAATTAGTTGTTTTATTGTTGTGGCGGATCAGTATATGTGCTAGTTCTGATTTGTGTTAGTAATGAATGTTTAACAAAACATTTGACAAGATTGTTCAATCCTAATTCCAAATCAAAGTGATAGTTTCTATAAGCATTTTCAGGGAAGTGCTTAATTGTAAGGGCTATTGAAATAAGCTTTTTGAGGCTGTAGCGGTGAAGGCTTATGGTCTTCTCTGCTTACCACGTACTGTCCTGGTAGAAGCATGAAATACAATTTTTACCTGCAATAGTAGGCATAAGGCTGGTAGGCATATGAGTTTCTGGTTTTCTGAAAATGTGTCTGTTTTTACAGTTAATTACTAGGATATTTATATGAAGTACATTAATTGTAATTTTGTGTCATCAGTTGTATATGTGTTCTAAAATACCTTCCTTATACCTATACACTAATGTATAATCCTGTTGTTTTACAGATGTTTGGAAATCAGAGTCCATACCCTACCTTAAAAAAGACACCAAAGGACCTGTGTTGCGATCAGCCCTGCATGGGAGACGGAATCTCAATACGCAAGAAAGTGAAGATGGTGATGGCTTACCACAGGCCAAGAAGAAGAAGATAGACCTCATTTTTAAAGATGTCCTTGAGGCATCACTGGAATCCTCCAAACAGTCTGACATTCCCCCTAACAGTTATCCTTCTCTGAAGAGAACTAGAGCTCATCAGTCAACCAACTGTTTTGCGCAAGGTGTGGAGTCAAACCTAACCCACGAGTGTAAAGTGCCAGTGCTAGGACTGGGTTTCTCCCCAATCAAGCTGATACAAGATGGTGTTCATTTGCGGTCTTTGAAGTTAGAGGATTCCGTAGAGGACAAACCACAGACTAGTGAGGGACCCTCTACCTCGTTTTGCCCCAACTGTGTGAAGTTCCAGAAAAGAATTTTGGAGCTTGAGGCCGAAGTGTTGCGCCTTAGAGGAAAGGATAAGGCTGAGACTCTGGCCTCCCCCAACCTAGAGCAGGCACCTATTGAAGACTTCCCAGGTAGGTTACAAAGATGACCAAAACTTTATGGAGAGGATTATGTATGAACTGAATTCTAGCACAAGCATGGGTTATACTTCTGTTGTGATGTTGTAAAGAAAGCTGTGGCCCCTAAATTAAACAAATATATATAAAAAAAGAGATTTCTGTTGATTTACAGACATCTATTTAAAGAGTTACTGAGCACTAAAGAACACTTTTTGAACGCAATGTTTTTGGGCGTGGTGCTAGAGATATATTTTTTGACTGAAACCCAACATTTTAGAATCTCTTAATTTTATAATTTTTTGAAATTCTAAGAAGCTGTCCACCAATAGCTTTGGTGCTCTGCCACTCTTAAATTTACTAAGACAAACATATGCCAAACCACCGGACTTTTCCTTCTAGAATTGTAAACATACTGTGTTTGAAGTTGTCAGCACAACACATAAAGTCTGTCTTTTTACTACCAGGGATGGAAGCCATGACACCTCTTCAGGTGGTTATGGATGAAGAAGATCAGGATATAGACTCTGGTGATGAGTCGATTGTTGCTGACATCATCGTATGTCCAGAAGACTGTAAGCTGTCCTCTGGTCCTGGCAGACGGATACGCCGTTTTAAGCAAGAGTGGCTGAAGAAGTTTTGGTTCCTCCGCTACTCACCCACACTAAACGAAATGTGGTGTCATGTTTGTCGGCAGTACACTGTTCAGTCTTCACGCACATCTGCATTCATCATCGGTTCCAGGCAGTTCAAGATCCACACTATTAAGCTGCACAGCCAAAGTAATCTGCACAAGAAGTGCTTGCAGCTGTATAAGTTGCGCATGCACCCAGAAAAGACTGAGGAAATGTGCCGGAACATGTTACTTCTGTTTAATGCCGCATATCACCTAGCTCTCGAAGGGCGGCCTTTCTCAGATCTTCGACCGCTGGCCGAGTTACTAAAAAAGTGTGAACTTAAACTAGTAGACCAATACATGAATGAGAGTGACTGTCAGATCCTTATCCACCATATTGCCAGGGCAATAAAGGAAGACCTGGCTGAGAAGATCCGACTTTCTCCAACCCTCAGTGTCATTATGGATGGGCAGAATGACGACCTTCTGTCTGACACTGTGGCGGTTTATGTACAGTTCAGTACTAGTGAAGGCCCTCCTAGTACAGAGTTCCTGTCTTTGCAGCGACTGAGCGTTGATAGTATTGATGGCTACCTGCAGGCCATTGAGAGAGCATTTGGTGTTCTGGGTCTCAAGTTCCAGGACATGCTATTGGTTGGTTTGGGAGTGGATGGTGCAAACATCAACCCAGTGTTAAGGGCAAACCTCTACATTGCTGTCCGGAAGACAATTCCATGGATACTTTGCTTGCCCATAATGATCCACCGACCTCACCTAGAAGTTCTTGATGCCATCAGTGGGAAGGAGTTATCTTGCCTTGAGGATCTGGAAAACAACCTTAAACAGCTCCTCAGTTTCTACCGGTACTCCCCTCGCATGATGGCTGAACTCAGGTCAACAGCACCCACATTATCAGAGGAGACAGAGTTTCTTGGTGACATACGAGCAGTCAGGTGGATTATAGGGGAACCAAATGTCCTAAATGCCCTTATCAAAGATTACATTGAAGTGGTTGGTCATCTTAAAGAAATAAGCAGCCAAACACATAGGGCAGATGCAGCAGCCATTGCTTTGACTCTTCTACAGTTCCTTCTGGATTACCAGTCAGTTAAATTGATATATTTCCTTCTGGATATCATAGCTGTTCTCTCACGCCTGGCTTTTGTATTCCAAGGGGACTACTTGTTGGTGTCTCAAGTAGATGCGAAGATAGAGGAGGCTATTCTAGAGATTGGTCATTTAGTGAACTGTCCTGGTGAGTATCTGCAGGAGTTTGAGGAGAATTTCCGTGAAAGTTTCAACGGTGTTGATCTGAAAAATCTGCGAGTTGCAGAGTCCAAGTTCCAATCCATCCGGGAAAAAGTCTGCCAGAGGACCCAAGGCATTCTTTCTCAAAGACTGGATATTCACAGCAGAACCATTGTCAAAGCTTGTCGGGTTCTTGACCTTGCCACCTGGCCACATAACAGCGATGACCTTCAGGCCTACGGAGAGGAGGAGATTTTAATTATGTTTGACCACATTGAAATGATCCCTTTAAGTGGCTGGGAGGCCAGTCAGACTAGAACTGATGCACGGGGGAGCCTTGTTGGGGAATGGAAAGACCTAAAAGCTGACTTTTACAGTATGAATGGCTTCAAAGAGGTAGTCAGTCACATTTGCAGGTACAAGCAGCGCTTTCCTTTGCTCAATCGTATCCTGGATGTAGTTAGGGTTCTGCCTACTTCAGCAGCCTGCTGTGACAAAGGGAGAGGGTCTTTACAGAAAGTACGCAAGAACAACCACTCTCGACTTACATTAGACCAAGTGAATGACCTGTTGACGCTTGCAGTGAATGGCCCGGCTATTGCAAACTTTGATGGAAAGCGGCCATTAGACAGCTGGTTTGAGGAGAAATCTGGGAACAGTTATTCACTTCCCACTGAAATTCTGCATAGGATGTCATCCTCTGAACCTAAACCTCCCTCACACAGTATAAACGTGAACACAGAGTTTTATTCCCACATTTGAATGGAAATTCTTTCTATTGACCCTGAAAGGGTGAAGAACTAGGTGAATAGGCTATTGGCCATGAGGTAAATTATGGTTGTTACACTCAGCTAGTCTTCAACTTTGATATAAACAAAGGGTTGCATTTGTAGAAAAAAGTTTTATGCTTTTGTAATAAGATAAACAGACATCATTATTAAGGAGTAAATTAAAGTACTAAATTTGAAGAACTTTAAAGTCCATTAAAACCAAGTTTGTTAAAAGCTTGTATTAATGGGAGTCAATTATCATTCCACCATGTATGTTGCTAACTGAGTTAGCATACACCCAGGACTATATATATATTTATATATATATATATA
>JAVQJS010103652.1:0-10835 GCA_036024795.1 Galaxias rostratus | reverse complement strand
CACACACACACACACACACACACACACACACACACACACACACACACACACACACACACACACACACACACACACACACACACACACACACACACACACACACACACAGGCACCACATTTGCACATAGATGCCATGGCAACGGTGACACTCCAGCAGTGTGTGCACAGAGGTAAAGACACAAAGAAAGGGAGACGATGCCAGGGAGGGAAACGTAAAAATGGAATCGAAAAAGAAAAAGCAGGCAACAGGCTCCTTCCCGATTCATTTCAGCCAGATAAATAGAACAATCTATGCAGAACACCATAAGAGAACAAGACAATCACAGAGCCCCTGTTCACACATAGCCGGGTCTCCGAGGGAGACACAGACCTCATCGGGGGGAGAGAAGAGGCCCAGCAGGTCGGGATGGCGCCCCTGTAAGCGGGCCTCCTCGTTGCGGCGGTCCATGTCCTCCGCTGCGGCGCGCTCCAACACCGAGGGGAGCAGAGCGTCCGGGGAGGAGTTCTTCAGGTCAAATATACTGGAGGCCCAGCTTCCCCGCGGTGTGTCGTCCAGGGAGACAGAGCGCCGCTTTGCGTCATCCTGGCGGCACAAACAGGAAAAGGGAGATGTAGGGGGGTCACGTTACACGGGGGCCCTGCTTCACGGCGCCGATGCCTTTCGCTGTGACGCTGCCTCGATTCCCGCGGCCGGATTTAGATTCCTGTTGAGATTAACAGGACGGGCAAGAGGCATGTCCGAGCGTAACCAGACGAGCTGTAGGAGAGCGTCGTCCTGCTCACAGAGCGTTCCTCGGGGTCAGCCGGGCCATCGCCGCGGGGCTTAGCCCACACGGACGGCTCTGTCCGCCTACCTGGTCGTCCTGGCGTTCCGCCGCTGCTGCCTCGTCCAGCTCAAAGGTCTGCTTGACCAGGCCCCGCTGTCTCTCCCTCTGACGCTCAGAGGTGTGGGGGGAGTGAGTGGTGCTGTAGCGGTGATACCTGCGCGGAGAGCACATTGCATGTGGGTCACGGATGGCATTGAGTAGAAATGCCTGCTGTGGAAAACGCATGATTAAAATTGTTGTTCTATTAAAGACAATGCTGTTTTTTTGGGAAGGATTGTTATTTTTGTCCCGCATCTCTGCACAATTGTTTACAGGGCCAGTCCATGTTCTAGTTGTGTCAGACGCAGGAGGGGACGGGAACTGACATTACTCACTTTCTGTGGATGATGAGCCAGTCATCTGTGTACACGCCCAATGCATCCCTGACTCTGGGGTCCAGTGTGCTACATAGAACAAGGCATTAATAATTGAGCAGAGCAGGACATCAATATTTATGTCTAGCTTTTTTGGACGTTCCAGTGGCACAGACACGGACAGACACGAGCTGCTCTCGTCTGATGACTGACCTCAATACGGCGCACTGGCGGCGTATGTGTCGTGTGTTGGCTATTAGTACGTGAGCGTGCGGTTTCTTTTGTTTGTGGCGTGGGAGACTCACTCCTCCTCCTCTGGAAGCGGCGGCTCCAGTGTGGTGCATTCTCTGTCCTGCAGGAGGAGCTCCAGGTCATCGGGGGGGAACTCCAGCAGCTGTCTGAGCGGGCCGGCCTCCGCCCCAGTGGCGTGGCTGCTCACGTACTCCTCAAAGTCCACAGGCTCCACCACCTCGGTTAGGGGCACCTACTCGTCAAAGGGATACCAAGACACGCCGCGGAGAGTGGGCCATGCCATGTCATAAACGACAAGCAGTAACGGATGATTAAAGAGCGACAGGAAGACGTGGAGAATGAAAGCACTGCCACTAAAAGCAGACAGACTACTTATGATCCATGCTATTACAATTGTAATCATTTTCCTGATTACGGTTTCAACCAAAAGAGCTGATTGCTGCTTTCTAAAACGCTGCCCGCCTGCGCTTAGCAGTGGGGCACTCTGTTTGTTTACAAAGCAGCCGCAGCTCAATAAGAGCCAATTCAGTTTGCATTGAGGTGTGTGAAACTGCTGACTCGTGCATAAACGCAAGGATGCACAAAGGCTGACTTACGGTTTGATGGGCCACTCCTCGTTTCTTGGAAAGCTGAGGAGACCCATACTCCCTGGACACTTGTTTCCTGACCTCCGCTGCCACCGTCCTAACAGAGAGAGGAAAACATTGGTCAGACGATCAAATAGCAAATTGTTTAGACGAATACATTACCATGCATTGGGTGTCACTTTTATTTAGCCATTAAAGGCTTCTTTTTTATTTTCTGGAGAAAGTCCTCAGACAGATATTTAAGTCCAAAAGAATGTATACCTGCGACAACGAGCAGGAAAAAAAATGGCCTCATCATAGACATAGAAATGTGATCACGCAACCCTGCGATGCCTAATTGTTTGTAATTATTTCCTTTCAAAAAAAAGATACAGCTTATTATACAAGTAGAGGCTGTGGGCCTGCTGCACGATATCATGCGTTCAAAACTAAATAAGAGCAACCATTTTCTCATTAGAGTCTGATGGATATTGTATTATCTCCCTTATCCATAAACTTAAGCAGCTGGTACCGCTTGCAGTGATGAGCGCCAGCAGCTGTCATGAATGAGAGTCAAGCCGGATCTCTTAGGAGAGGCAAGCCGAATGCAGCGACCAGGCAATGAGCCAAAACTCTACCCCTGGCCTTTATGAACCAACAGCAAATGGGAGGCTCAGAGAGAGACAAAGCAGTACGAACCCCCAATACTCTCAAAGAGAGAGGCAGCAAGCAGCTGCTCCTTCAGAAACTCAAACTCTGTGTGACTCTCTCATACAGCTGCAAGGGCTTCAGCATTCCCATGTCACATTCCCCATGATAAAAGAGAACATGTCTTAATTTTATGTTGCTATGCAGTGTAAACATGTTAAGGGACCCAAAAACAACACTTCAAAACTTGCCCTGAAAATCTACAGCCTACACAGCAATAAAAAAAAAAAACGAAAAGGAGGAAGCTCTCGATTTGAAGGGCAATGGCTGGAACGACTCCACACACCCTTTCCTGCATCCTGAGCTCAACAATAGACTCGCTCCTGATGCGAGGACGGACAAAGGGGACTAGGGGAATGTGGAGAGAAACAGAGCAAACAACAGTACAAGTGAGCTGAGTTCTGTTAAGACAACCTTAGTCTAGCATCTGTACTGTGGCAACTTCAATTGTTAGGACAAGGTGAAAATAAGATGGGCCTAGTGGTGTGGTTAGGCAAGTAGACATATCAATGTTACATCTCTCTATGCCTTAGCTATGACCTGCAGTGTTTTTGCAGTTTAGAATTTAATCACAGCCCATACAATCCTGGCCCTGCTGACATTCCAAGATTTATAGATTAGATAGATTGTCAATAGCTAAGCTTGGATATAGTAACATAGTGCTGCTGATCTGTATATTCTGTAATGAGTAGGGTTTAGTGGATTGTGTAGGCCGAATACAAACAAAAACATCACAACCAAATGTGAAAAGTAATAACCCAGCAGGAGGCCAAAATATAGAATGATAGAAGTATTTACTGTATTCACAAACGTATTGAAAAACTTTGCACACAAGCTTAAGCATGTCTGAAATAAAAGTATGCTTAATTGAAGTATTAAGACGGTTTTTAAATCTTGGCCCTGATATATGTGAATAACTTGAATAGCAACAGATTACAATAACGAGAAAAGGGAACTCCCATCTTCACTGTCTAACTACCGCTGTTTACCTTGACGCAGTGCCTGTGCAGGACTTACTGGCCAGAACTCTGTACCTGCTGCAGAAATATTAGATCGGGAAGATATAGATATAGTTTCAAAAATATATATATCTTATAAAGTGGTAAATTAAAAATGATAGGATGATGCCCTCTAATCCCGCGGTTTGTCGAATTCTTATAATAAGCTATAACCTTACATTAATTACTGTTGTTTTCTCGAAGTAGTAACAAGTATATGGTATTTACAGTGAACAGTCAATGTGTTTTTGTAACGCAAATTGTGAACAATAACCAACACCATATTAATATTAAGGTTTGAATCGACGCTTTTGTCATTTCATCCCAAAATTCTAGCTAGCGTGGATAGCTAAACTACCTAACAATGTCCGTATCATGAATTTGCAAAGTGATTCAATTAAGGTTCTGTGCCATTGTCTCTCTCACCGGTTAATTTTGTGAGCAAATGCCCTCCTTTCGTTGGCTGTGGATGTCATGTTGTGTCTCCATGAAGTGAACTCTTCGAGTTCGAATTGGAATTCTCCCTTCCGAACCTTGTACTTCGTTACCGCTCCGTTCTGCTAGGATCAGTTGGCTGAGCTTCCTTGTGCCTCCACGCTACGGAGATGGATCCCGGTTCCTCCTAGTGGTTGGGAGCTGAACAGGATTGCGCTTCCTCTCACCTGACCGGTTTGAGACTTGGCTATGGTTCATATCCTCAAAAGCGTAGTTTCAAAGGCCATGAAACCGTCACATTTATATCGGTAGTTGAAGAAACCGACGAGTTTCTCAAGCTCTCAAGTTTCTTAAATTAAGCCAGTGCGCTTGATCTTTTAAGTGACCAGTGCACATTTACAAGCATAGTTCACTAAACGACTCTTTATTTAAATATCCCAAGAGACACGTTTATTTAAGAAATAATCGTTTCCCTCAGAAAATACATACGGTAAAACATATTGCAGGTGTGGACTGCTGTACCATGACACGACCACGAGATGGAGATGTTTACCATATTTTTTAAAGATAGGGGATGGCCCTTGTTCTCCTGCCCAAATGAAGGTCGTTGGCTTAAACACAAGATACCTCTCCTAATATGAACCAACAATTCAAATGTAGTGAACAGTAAAATTATAAAATTGCTTAGTTTTATATACATTTAGTTATTTCTAAATATGTAGTTGTATACATTCAGTATATTAATATTTTTTAAATGAGTGGCCAGAATGAAACACAAAAGTAATCCTCTGACTCCCCCTTCTCCTCCGGGCCTTGTCTGAGGAATTGCAGTATGGACCCAGCCGCTCCCAGTTAGAGAACACATCAATTTACAGTAAAGCAACCACTCCCTTCCCATGCCTTCATTCCCTACCCCCATGCTCACCATCAAGAAATTATAGCCAAACAGAGCTGCTGCAGCCCCACCCCCACAGTTAACTCCCTCTGCCCCATGGTCCTCCAATTCAGCACCCTGGAGAGCTGCTGCAGGTAGCTTTGGCCAGCATCTGCAAGACGACTGATAAACCGTATGCATAGAGGTTCTGAAAAACAGAGAGAGTAAGACGTCCGAGAGATTAACCTTCTGTGACAGAAGCTTGGCTGTATCTGGGTGGGGAAGATCAGACACCTAAGGGATACATGTTTACCCATTGAATTGCTTTAAGGACAGCCTCAGAGCTTACCACAGGCAGGAGTCTGGCTCAGAGACCATGCTAATGAAGACAAACGATGCTCTCTTTCTCTGCTTTCTATAGGTCCACCGCTTCCACAATGCCCAAACTCCTATTTCTTCCTCTGCCGCCTACGTTGCAGCTTCTTACAAGGACATATGTCAATTGTAGTGGCAGAGTTGCCTTTTCAGAAATGAATGTAAGCAGTAATTGCTATTGCTTAATTTAATAAAAGGCCAAATTTAAAGATTCCAAGCTGGACAAATGAGAAATTAAACAAGATAAGTCAATTTCCGTGACACCTCAAGGTCAATTATTCAAAAAAGCCAAAGAATATTGAATAAGATGCCACAAACAAAATTGAATTTCACCTTCCATTGATGTTTTATGCAGCTTGTTTAAACAGGTATATTTATCTGTTGCACAAAAATCTAACCTAAACATATTATCTGTTTACGATTCCAAGTCACCAGGAATGATTGAATGTGCGTGTGTTTGCCATGACATTGCGATGTCCTTGCATTGTTGTTCAACCTAGTGCATTCAGTATAGAGTACGTGGACTGAGCACACCTCTGATTTATCCTTTCTTCCCCACCTATCCAGTCTCCCTCCTTCCCTGTTCAGCGAAGGCTTTAGATTCCTAGACCAACACTATTGTTCGGCCGCCCCTCCCCCACGGCGGAGTGAGTCCCCCCACCACCACCACCACCACTACCACCACCATCCCTGCTGCAATACCAAAGAACAAAAGAGAGAGTGTCAGACACCACCCTCTAGATCTCTTTCACGCCACAGCCCCCACCTCAGTTCCAGATGGGGTTGCTTTTTTTCAGGGCTTGTGTCGACCCCAAGAGTCCTCCAAAATGGATGCCCCCTCCCCCAAAGCCTTCTCCTCAGCTGCCCGTCATCCACCTGCTCGTCCGCCACGCGCCTATGCCCAGGGCATGCCCCCCTCCACCCAACCTCGCCAGGGAGTCCCATTAAAATCATTAACCACTTGCTCACAGTAGTCTGGCTCCAGGATATTACTTTAGCATGCTGTACAGACTTTTATAATAAGTCCTGTGAGGGATAAATTGTGAGGATACATGCTTTTTATAAATTTATTTTAAATACAAACAGGCACCACCCTTGAAAAATACAAAAGCCTATGTTATCTGTAAGAAATAAAGTCAGAGATTAATAACCACATGCTTATAACTTGTCAGAATGCAACGAAACACACCCTATGCCATAAAGCGTCTTGCTTCTTGGGCATTCAGCTGATGTACATAGGAAATTAAAGAATTATCCAACCAAGAAAAGCAAAATCAATAATGCTAATGCTAAAAACCTCTGGGGCATTTTGCTGTGGTGGTGGCCTGTAGAAAGGTCAGGCAGGTGCTTATTTCATTGGGTTGCCTTGAAAGCTTCAACACGTAGCATCTTCAGGAGACTGTTTGCTTTAACCTCCACCCTAGGAGCGACCTTTCCCTTCAAGGGGCAGAGGGAGAGGTGCAGCGTCAGGCTGCATCTGCCATCGGACAGCTGTTGGTCCCTTAATGGAATTTATCCTACAGTTGTAATGGGATGAGGCTGAAGGCTAATTACTCATTGCTAAATCTCTGTAAAACGGCCTAATTGCTGGAGCAAACGGAAATCTACACCCTTCTAATGTCTAAGGAAACTGGAAAATAACACAAATGAGACTACAGTATTGTGCAGTTTTCAAAATAAAGCTCTTTAGTATCAAAGTACTCAAATTGTCCATGCATCGAGCTACCAGAAAGAAATGTTAAAAAACAACGCTCTGCAGTATGCAATACCACACTCTCTGCTCTGCCTTCATTACATGCATGAATGCGGGCAAGGCTGTCACACACTAACAAAGATTTATGGGAATATTCCATCAACATTAAATCCAGCATGTCCACAACCCAACCCTCATGGATATTAAATATATGCAGATGTATGGAATGGGTTTATGGATCTTTTTACTGTACATTGCTCAGATTGTAAAAGGTTCCATGCAGCAGGAAATGGCTAAACCCCCATTGCCATTACAACCAACCCCACCCTCGACTCCCTAAGGGTTCAAGCACCCAAATCAATTGAAAGAAAGAGAAGTGGGCTGTGGTCCTCCCCCTACATCTGTCAGGGAGGGAGAGAAGGAGGGGTTGCACTCAGAAGCTGTGCAGGGGAACAATGTCACTCCATCTGTCACAAACCGCTTCAACTCTGATGGGATGAAATATATCTCAGAAAATACATCTACCTAGGTATTATCCATATGTATTAGCTTTCTGGAGACCAAGCCTAGCAATACCCAATGGTATAACCACAGCTTTGGGGGTCTCTTGTCACCTTTTCAACCAATAGCCCAAGCACCTCCTCATCTACCAAGTTTCATCTTACATACACATGCTGTGTAAAGTCTGTAAAATTGTTCTCTTGGAAATAGGGAAAATTGGCCACAAAGGAAAAATGTACCCCCAGTTCCCAGACAAGCAGGTCTAATAGAATAAAATGGTTTGATAAATAAATGAATGAAAATTCACAGAACTGTGTGTCTGAAAGGATTCTGAAGATCAGAGTGCAGCTTAGAGGAACTATCGAAAAAGTGAGATGCAATCTGTTCATAACCCGAAAGAACTCTTTCATATTCAAATGGGGTTGCCTGTTTGTGGGAGCATGGGCGGGGTTGTCTGACTCCTGCTTCCTGAGCTGTCGCGTCTCTGTGACGTTCCGTATGCTGTTTGCTTGGTCAAATCATGCTATTTTAACAGTCAACCTTATGAGTCGAACACAAATGTGCAAACTAACAATATTTGTGAGAGTCCTGAGGGCCACTGAACAGTGATCTGTAAGAAAACAACAGACTGCCCAGTGATTCAATAAGTAAGGAGAGCTAGCAGAACGGTCTGGCTGTTTAGTGGACAGAACAGAGCCAACCCCCACCCAACCCCACCCCAATATCCCCCCCCATAGGCCATCGTGCATCTCTCCCTTTCTCTGTAGCAGGTAGAGCCGCAATCTCAATCATTCATATTTAATTCCACTGGAGTTTCCGGCCAGACTAATGTGCTATTGATTCCAAGTCTCCTATTACTGGAGCTGGGGAGGACGGAGTGAGGGGAAACGATGGATGAGATGGAGTGAGGGCAAGAGATTGAAACACGAGTAGGCCGTAGAGGGGCATGGAGAGATGGGGAGACAATACAGAGTGGCAGCGAAATGAACATTTGCATCTCGAGAAAATAGTGTCCTGTTTCTTCTCAAATGTCTTGTGTAATCCATCTTCACGATCCCTTTTCTTTCTCATGTTTAACACCATAAATTAATTCATTACGAAACGTTGTAAAGTCTGATTTATGTAATTAGGTGTGATTTATGTAATTAAACCTTAATTCAAAGTTTAGAACATTGTATTATAAAACCGTAAGAAAAGCTCGGATGAACGCGTAATGCTCAAACTCCCTGCGCTTTCGTAGTCGTGTAAAGTTTAATATCTGTCGTTATGCTTGTATGTGACAAAAAAATGAATGACGAGGGAGAAGACGAAGAACAGAGAGATTCTCTAAGAGCTTTGTGTATTCAAGGTTTTCTCCCTGGATACCAACGCAGACGGATCGAGATGAAAGATTCATACCCTCATTTCTATATTTAACAAGGTTTGGAGTCAAACATGCTCCTTATCAGACAGGGTGGCCCCGCTCACACCCACTCGTTTACACAATCACACGCGTCTACACACACGCAAATAATGCACAACCAAGCCTTCTCACATAGGAACACTAATGGGGGCAACATATTTACAATTTATGGAAGTTGATAAATTTGGCTATGCTTGAAGTTAACCGTAACTAATGTCATGTGCATTACATACATTAAGACCTGAAACTTGAACTATATTACCACTCAGCATGGACACGCACCACACATTCAGAATCAAACATATATGAGTGGGCCTGGAAAGCAGAATATAATCAATAAGTAAAAGCATGACAAGAGGCGTTTAACTCAAGAGTATTCTGCCCAACCGTCCCGTCTACTCTAATAACAGCCCAGAGACATAGGGAGAGAGCAGGAGAAATACCAAATTATACATTTGAATTATGCAGTTGAAACAGGCCATCGGCTATTATCAACAAATGTCTTTTGAAAGAGGGGCTAAACTAATTTTGGATCCATTCCTCCAAGCTGTAACCTCCCCACTAGTGTTACCATGATACCCATTTTTGCCAAAAGCTTAGTCCAGTTCAGAGGCCTCTATGTAGACCAAACCTCAGGTCCACTTTAGAAGTCCCTTCCCCAAAGGCACAGTCACAGACTCATGTGAACATATTTTGTAGTGTTTTTATTGTCTTAAATATCCAACCATAAAAACTCATGTTCAGAGAGGTCCAGAGGGCATTTAAAGCAACATAAGCTTGAGTTACACAAGCACTGAAAATACTGAATACATATATTTCTACTGTGTGTGCGCACACACACGCACACACACACACACACACATACACACACACACACACGTTGAAGATCGGAATAATAGTATTCAGCTGGGATGAATAGGAGTCATTGGGGCCTCTGGTCTGTCTGCGTCCTCTATTCGCCAGTTGACAGATGAGCAGACTGCTCTTTGTGTGTGCGTGTGTGTGTATGTGGGTGTGTTAAGATGTATGTTAATGTGTTGGAGTATATGTGCGTGTGTGTGTGTGTGAAAGAGAGAGAGAGAGAGAGAGGCTGAGGGGCCCGGGCCACTCAGGGAGAGTTTAGGAGGAAGGTTTTCAGTGGTCTCTCAGTGACGACAGACAGCAGACATCCTGTGAGTCGTGTACAAGTCCTCTCTCTGTTGCTATGGCAGCGGGGCACTGGGTGGGTTTCTGAATGTGTGGCTAGCAGAAAGAACGATTCAGGAAAAAGTGTGTGTGTGTGTGTTCGTGTTTGTGCATGTGTGTGTGTGTGTCTGTGTTTGTGTGTGTGCAAGCTTGCGCCTAGCGTGCATTCTTGCACCTGTGTGTTCTTGTCAGTCTGTTTAATAGCTTTGTATGGCTAGGGAGTGGGGAGTAGGGCGAGGGCGCGGGGTCAGGGGGTGAGGAGGGGGAGTTTACAGGGTAAGCACCCACCTGGCCAAGGCCAAACAAAGCTGGTGCATTGTGGGAACACAGCTCATTGCGGCCGCTGCCACCTGCTGGCCCCCCTTTTCCTCCACCCTCTCCCTCCCCCTGTCCCCGGTTTCCCTGCTTGCCGCTCATCTCCTCTCCCCTCCTTCCCTCTGTTCTCTTTTCCCATCCTTTCCCCTCCCCTCTTCTCTCCTCCTTCCCCTTTCCCCTCCTCCTTTCCTCTGTGTCTGTGTGAAGTGAGCCAGTCTCCAGTCTAATACCTCCTCATCTAAAAGGCTTTCTAAAACCAGTCTGTAAGGGTCCTATGAATATTAACCGCACACACACACACACACACACACACAAACACACACACACACACATGCTCACTCACACAAACAC
>JAVQJS010103635.1:0-12407 GCA_036024795.1 Galaxias rostratus | reverse complement strand
CACGCATACATAAATCCATCAACAAATAAGCCAGCACAGATAACCCCCGACTCTCTCTCTCACTCGCACACACACACACACACACAGACACACACACACACACACACACACACACACACCCTTAGGAGTTGACATAAGGCAGTCAGAAAGTGGGTCACAGATATCTCTTTTTTGCAGTGAGTTGGGAGCCAATCACCATATACAATAATCCATCTGGGCTGTAGGGGGTGTGTGTGTGTTGTGTGTGTGTGTGTGTGTGTGTGTGTGTGTGTGTGTGTGTGTGTGTGTGTGTGTGTGTGTGTGCGCGCCTATGATTAACCAGGTGTTTCCTCCTCCACATTTGAGCTCTCAGAGACAGAACGATGCATTAGCACCAGCATTGCTTAGATAAGGAAAGTTTGAGGCTAGAAGTCCCGCTCCACAAGACACATGGGACAGCCCTTGATTAGCATACTACCAGTCTGTAGCTTGGACAGAGGGGCGAAACCTTTAGCTGTCTTTGAAGGACAGTCCAGGGGACTATCACCCTCCTCTTTATTGATGCTGTGACTTTGTCTTTGTCCCTAACTCTAATGTTAATGACACCCATTCATTGACAGTGGAGTGCTTTGGTTTAGGTGTGTCTTTTAGGCATGAGGTGTAAGTTGTGGGCCAGTAACTTCTTGGAGGAGGTGGGGGGAGTAGGCTTGTGGACGGAGAGGATGGAAGTTATAGGATGTCCTGTCTCTTATCACTTCCTCCCTCAATCCATTGTTCTCTGTGAGTCCCCTTTGCCCTCTTTCACGTTAGTTATTTTATGATGGACACCTGCCATGTGTTCTTTGCAACTTGTTAGTTTGCTATGGCCATTTGTTATGTTTGGTTCTCTGAAATCGGTATTTGAATTATTTCCTTATGTAGGGTTTATGTCAATTTATATGTTCTTTTGTGGGTGATCCCCTGTAGACACATAAAAGACCCAGCCAGGTGTCTCTGAGATAGAGCTCTGGCAACGCAAGTGAGTCTGAATGGGATCAGGTACCTCTTCATGTGGTGGAGTCATGGCAACCCACTAGAGGCTTTGTTAACAGATGATCTATGTCCAATCAGAATTAGTTAAGCCACTGTTTTTTACTATTTGTACTATTAAAATAAGATTTCACAGATCTGTTAGAATGCCTAAAAATATCGCACTTGAATAGGAATGAACGTAGACATCTGACATGGTGCTTTTCTGAATGTCATAGCCATATAATGCCTTTATACTGAAATTTCATGTAATGCTAATGCACTCCAGAAAACAAGTTAAACACATATGGTTATAATAAATATTTTTAATCAACTCTACACCCCATAATTCCCCCATAGTTAAAGTCCTACTTATGGTATGTGAAACTTTGTGTCCCTGTAATGAAAGAGAAAGGCAATCACTTTAGATGACTAAACACTAACTTCTTTTAATTGTGTAGGCTGAATTGGTCTGAACGTAGTCTAGAGTCCCGAATTATTAATTATCTGACTGTGATTTAGAGGATAAATAGATGCTTACATTGCTTTACTAGTCTTCCTATAGGCACCAAAAACTTTTCCCTACTTTAGTTACAGATCTATAAACTGTGCACAGTCAGCTTCAATTTAATAGGAAGGGCCATCATGTGAAGCATTTCTGCCAGGAAGAGTGAGACACAGACCGATCGTTTTTGCTGCTGATATATAAACATATATACATTACTGTAATAGATCATTTCAATCTACGATAGAAAATAACCAATCAATAATAAAAAAACTGACATATCACGTACGTCTTATTGTTGACTACAAAGTCTGATTCAGAGTCTGTACACAGAGAGATTACAACAGTCAGATCAGTCTAACAATATAGTAAGTTCTGATCAATTGACAAGGTTGAAAAGAGTACAATATAATGGTCTAAGATCAATCAATCATTGCATTGGTTAAGGTGGAGGGGAGTGGATGTGATCAGCATTGATAAGGGCACGTACATAGGACACATAGAGATTGTTTTATGTGATGTCTAAGACACAAAACTTTAGCCTTCAGTGCCTCCAAAAGGCCCATACTGTCTCTTTTGTGACCTGGTCTTCACTCTGACCTTTCCCCTAAATTAGAATAACAACTTGAACATCTATGAGGATTCCAACATTTCCCTCAAATGATAACAATAAAACAAGAATAGTGTGCTTCAAATATTTGAAAAATACTACGATACAGTGCAATGCTCAGTTTTTAACTAGAACAATTACGTCTCATTAATGTTGTTGTTTCATATGATAATTCAATAGATTCAATAAATGATAGGGAGGTTGGGCTGTCTTTATTTACCGCCCAACCTCTTATGAAGCTAGTTGTAATGCAGCTAATGCGTTGTGTTTCCTGGGAGGGTAGCAGCATTAGATTGATCATAAACACTGTTTACATTCCTTAATGTTTCCTCATCTGAGTCGGTAGTAGATCTCTTGTGATAAGGGCTCCATCTTCTCCACAAACCCTTGGGTCTGCAGTTGTTTCTCCATGGGCCTGCTGGGGTGTGAACTCCCTATCTCCACCATCAGCTCATTTCCTCACAGGAACCACCGCGTTTCCCACCCCCATTGAGAGCAATCAAAGAGATAAAGCACAGTCACCAGGCTGATCCATAGACACCAGACACTAGATCACACTCATATTCAATCTCCCTCTGTTTCACCATCTGTACCTCCATGTTCCTACCTTAGGTCTCTCTTTCACTTGTTCTCCGTTCCTTTTTTTACCTTCCTACCTTCCTAATTGCCCAGACGTCTTACCATCTCCCACAGACTTTGGAAAGCCCTGTGATAAACCTTATAACGTGTCTGTGACTTGTCTTATCAAGGGTATTCTAGGTACCCATTGTTTGTTCATGACCCTTAAAAGATTGATGGCCGTGGTGTGACTCCCGGCCTGCTCAGAGAAACAAACATAAGAGAAGGTCTACGCGTTCGTCCAACATGCCATGACCTCATGCTCTGTGGAAGCAGTCCATCGCTCTGTTCTACAAAAACAAATAGTAAGAATGTCGCCCTCCTGTTTCTCTCTGTCCCCTCCGGTCCTCTCTCTCGATTGTTCTTTGGTGCGGGAAAAGTCTTGTTGAGTACAATAGGCACTTCCTTCAGGGAGTCAGGGTGCTCTATAGAGAAGTTTGAATCAGCCAAGGACACGTGAGGGACTATTGTAAAGGGCCTGATCCAGAGCTGCAGCCTTCCTGGAACACTGTTTCCCCAGGTCAAGTCATTGTGTGCACCTCTTGGTTTTTAGTACTGTCCTTGAAAAGCAAACACAGGGAAACACACGTAGGTGTCTGTGTGACAACCACAATATTAGAACACAGTCATACACATAATACTCTCTTGTTAATTGAAAAGAGACTGAAAGCCAGAGAATCCTGCGCTTGTAGCATTGTTACCCCCAGACAAAATCAATGCCCACCCCTTTGCCTCTGACGTCATTTCCTCCTCCCTGTCACACTCATAATAGAACAATGGCTGACCAGTCTGCTTGGCACATGAGTAAAAGATGTGTTTGACGAGACCGCCTAATCACATATTGTGTTTGCATGAATGTTTGTCATGCAAATAAAAATGTACATATACCAATGCTTTTCCATTACCAATCTACAATTAGAACATCCTGACACATTGTTTTACTGGAGCAAAGAGCAGAGGTCTAAATGGACCGTCTCCCCCAGAAGTATCCTAACTAACGCTGGGGTTTGAGAGTGTGCTCCTGCTGTAGGTGAGGCTGGAAGGTCACTGTGGTCTGCAGGTCCGGGGTCAGGGCAGAACAGTCTCTCTGGGAGGGGGGCGTCATGTTGTCTTACTGCCACCCACATGGCCTGTGCGAGGGCAACAGGAAACCAGTGGGGAATGGCACCCTCCTTGCTCAAGCTTCTTACTCCATGTTCCCATCATTGTTCCCTGGCTGCCCACTTCCCCTCTCAGGTACGAGCTGTCAGCTA
The DNA here is from genome assembly GCA_036024795.1 of Galaxias rostratus. Lineage (NCBI taxonomy): Eukaryota > Metazoa > Chordata > Actinopteri > Galaxiiformes > Galaxiidae > Galaxias > Galaxias rostratus. The sequence goes on along the minus strand of JAVQJS010103635.1, from coordinate 8,434 downwards.
TTGACAACCTGAGCTCTGACATGTTTACCTTTCTCCCCTCCATCCAACCGCCCATTGTTCCGCTATGATGCACTGTGTGGTTGTCGTTGTAGAATTGCCCCCATTGGATACTGATGTTTAAGGCCAGCGGTAGCTTGATTGGTTACTACCTGGGCTGTGGTTCTCACAGAGCTGCTAGGTACTGGGCTGTAACTTCGGAGTGAGTTTGTTGGTCGGACTTGCTTTGGATGTATAGTGGTCTTTGTATTACTAGTAGTAGCAACTTTAATTCATGGATTAAACCATGTTTCACTTATGTGAAAAGGTACTATCATACCGATAAATAAGTAAAGTTATTAGTATTTCAGCCATGTATTAGACGTAGTGCAGATGGAGGACATGATCTACCATCGACCGGCAGACCCCAAACCATGACACACACAATACCTCATTGTCATCTACCATTCAGATTACATCTGCACCTGGGGGTGTGAAGAGGATGTGGAGCTTTGTCTGTGTGTGTGTGTGTGTGTGTGTGTGTGTGTGTGTGTGTGTGTGTGTGTGTGTGTGTGTGTAAGAGAGGTTTACTTGTGATATTGATAAGCAATTTAAAGCAGGCACAACAAAAGAAAACACAGAACAGTACAAGTAAGGCAATGGTGTGACAAAATAACATATTCTTTTTCGGTTGTATAACACTGTATGCATAAGTTTGGATATGTGGATAAAGTAATATGAACTAAACAACAGACCTTTTCATGAATGGTCAGAGAGTACATTTGTATTTCCAATTTGATTTTAAAAAGCCTGAAAAGCCTAATTAAAGCATGGTAACACTTTTTTTTGACCATTTGCAAACATTATTTAAGTACAGTTATTTTGCACATCCTTTTCCCAATCTACCAAGTCGGCATGCTAAAACCATTGTGTTTAAAAAATAAGTCTACGTGTAACATACTTTCTTGTCCTTTCGGAAGGGGAGATACACTGCCACCCTTCGGTATAAAGGACGAACCGCAACATAATTGTATCATGATTTTGTAGAAAATACAAGATCATTAACTAAATGTATGACTTTTTTTTAAGTCTTCAGTACATGTTGACGGCTTAGATATTTGCATAAATATTTTAGGAAATAAACTTTTAACGAGAACATTGTTTTTTAAAAGGAATCATTATTCTAACCCTATTGTGAGATGGACCCTACCACTGAATAGACCAATCCAGTCACCACGAAAATGCGCGGATGAATCCAGCTGTTTGCGCGGCGAGGATGACAGCCAACACCAGGTACAAGACCCGCGCGCTCAGATCAGGTGAGCGTTATCATTGCACAGCTATTTGATTTAATATAAAAGCATTTTTACGTTAAAAATGTAATTATGAATCTGTATTTTTCTTGTTTGTCCTTTATTTTTATTTCTTCTCTCGTCAATTGTTACTGCTGAATTGGTCACCCCCCTCTGGTTGTGCCTTTCATCCCGCAGATGATGGAGAGGTAAGAATTTTGTATCTAGAGACTAGGAGAGTGAGACAGGGAGACGGAGAGATCTTGACCCATTTAGCGTTGTGCCATAAGTAAACCACACAATAGGTATTTGAAAACTGTAGTGAACTAGGATTGCATAAACTGTTATTTCTTTTTTGTTTTGGTATTATGATGCGTCCTATATGAATAGATTTTATTTTTATAAAAATAAAATCAGCATTGCAGACAAACAAGCCGCTTCCAGTCAGTTTACCCAATGAGGACTTCTTTGTTTCACCAGCAGTTTGGGCAGGGACAGAAAATGTCTGCAGTTTGAGTCATGTTCATGATGCTCATTACATTATTGTGGGTGTACTTGAAATTATTATACATATTTTATTCATGTGGAAAGATGATAAATAATTAGATTCTCGGTGGTCTGCTCACCACATACTCCCAACGGCCATTGCTGCACTCTGTTGTATTTCAAAGAATGAAAGGGAGTAACAATTTGATCTTATCTGACTAGTTGAATTACCCAAGTATCCCATCTGATTTCATGGAGAACTGTCTGAGGCACCCTAGAGCACTGAAGATAAATGACAAATGGCACATTTTGCCACAGTAACATGCATCCTCTCCTTGACTGTAACCATAGTAACCCTTGAGCACGGGATACCTTAGAGTTTTTAGGAGAATCAGACGTGTGACATTCTGCTTCTCTGCAGTGGAGCTGGATTAAGCAGCACAGCACTCCCACACACAGAAGATCATTCAGCACAGCACAGCCCAGTCCTTTACATTTCTTCCAAATAGCACAATGTTTTATCACTCACAAGCACACACACTCACTGTACACAAAGATAGGAACATGATTCTCACTCATTCTTTACAACATAGAATTTGCAATAGTGTAGTCCATTCAGTAAATTAACTAGAGGACTTACGCCAACTGTTTCATAAATAAACCCAAAACTTATTTCTGTATACTCATCTCCTCTATTTCCCATCATACCCGTCTTTACCCCACTGCCCATATCTTATACAGTCTGAAGGGATTCGTTTGACAAGCGGATGTATATAAATCTATATAGATATATAGAATACTCCCTATGTTCTTCTGTATAATATCTAGCTCCCCTCCCCCTCAGCTTCCAGTGGATGGCTGCCACTGTGGATCACTTGGTTTGTGGAGATCCTGAGGGCTTGCTTACTCCCTCCTAGGCTGCGCTTCACTGCGCAACCTCAATACAAAACGGGAGGAATTGAGGGAATTGTCCTACTAAGACAGCGGCCATGCCAGACCCCTGAGTAGCAGAGGGAAAGTGGCCCATACTGCATAATATAGGCATTGGGCTTGTGATAGCCTTAGCTGTCTCATGGAGGATTCATGTGATTAATGAACTGTGCAATGGTAAAGTACGACAGTTGGTTCATTCTCTGTGTGTGTGTGTGTGTGTGTGTGTGTGTGTGTGTGTGTGATTGTGTTGTGTGTGTGTATTTGTGTGTCCTTCCAGGAGAAAGAGTATGTGGGCTTTGCTACACTGCCCAACCAGGTACACAGGAAGTCAGTCAAAAAAGGCTTTGACTTCAGCCTGATGGTGGCAGGTAGGATATGGAACCTTCTGCTGACTGCATGTGAAACTCGCATTAATTAATTATACATTACATTTATAAGGCACCTTTCAAGGCACTCTCCTAATTGGGTTTTATGATCTTAATTAAAGGTGAATAAATGTGTGTGCGTTTGTGTGTGTGTGTGTGTGTGTGTGTGTGTGTGTGTGTGTGTGTGTGTGCGTGCGTGTGTGTGTGTGTGTGTGTGTGTGTGTGTGTGTTGCAGGAGAGTCTGGCCTGGGTAAATCTACTTTGGTGAACAGTCTGTTCCTCACAGACCTTCACAAGGACAGGAAGCTGCTTAACGCTGAGGGTGAGCCACCAGTTAATCAGATGTCTGCATTTTAGTCCACCACTATTGATGAACAATTTGATTAATTGTTGTTGTCTGTCTTTCGTGTGTGTGTGGTGCCTTTTTTTGTGTCGTATCTGTCTGTTTGCGGACCTTCCAGAACGTATCCACCAGACAGTGGAGATCACCAAGCACACAGTGGACATCGAGGAGAAGGGGGTCAAACTGAAATTGACCATCATAGACACGCCTGGCTTTGGGGATGCTGTCAACAACAATGAGTGGTAAGTCTTGGTTAGTCTAGCATTGGGGATTGGGTGATTAAGGAGTTATATGATACTAAGAGCACACTTTTGTTATCTGCTCTGACTCCTCGTACTTTGAGCTGGAACCCAATCACGAACTACATCGACCAGCAGTTTGAGCAGTACTTCCGAGACGAGAGTGGGCTGAATAGGAAGAACATCCAGGACAACAGAGTCCACTGCTGTCTTTACTTCATACCATCCTTCGGACATGGGTAATACCATGTCTTTAATACAGGACTTTTGCTAATCAGTATCATATTTTGAAACCACAGTCCACCATATTGAGAACAATGTTCTGTAGCAGCATTGTAGACTTTTGCATCATAATGTTTACATACATTTAGTGTGATCTGTTATTCCTCACAATCAGAATGAGAACTTGGGAGAGGCCCAAATCAAAGTATAATTGTACTGATATACCTAGAGGCTCTAAAAAGTCTAAACACGTTGTGGCACTGGGATAGAAATGTAGAGGAATGTTGTTTAATACACCTTCAGCCACACTCACTGTCTCTCGCATTGACTTGCATACACATGCTGAAATACAAACATGGTAACATAGCCCTGCGTCTGTAGGCTACGTCCGGTGGACATTGAGTTCATGAAAGCTCTGCAGGAGAAGGTGAACGTCGTCCCTCTCATCTCCAAAGCGGACTGCCTCACACCTGCTGAGATCAAGGAGCTCAAGGCGAAGGTAAGACATCCCAAGAATGGGTCCCTGTAGATGCCACCACAACATGCTCCTGCACATTTTATAGATTTACTTGACACACCAGAGGAGACGGTGAAGCCAGCAGTTATTTCTCTGTAGTCCCTGACCAAGTAAAGTCTGCCGCTCAATAGTGCATGAGCCGAAAGAAACTGACCCCCCTTGTCTCTTTGTGTCGCCGATCTCCCCTACTATCACCGGCCAGCTGAGGGAGGAGATAGAAAGGAACGGCATCCACGTCTACCAATTCCCTGACTGTGACTCGGACGAAGATGAGGAGTTCAAGCAGCTGGACCGCGAGCTGAAGGTCAGGCGTTCACTCAGTCACAGCACCCGACCCAGTCTCTCTCCCCACTGGGCTGATAGTGAGTGAACAACCCATGTGTGTTCTAGGAAAGCACCCCCTTCGCCGTCATCGGCAGTAATACTGTGGTGGAGGCCCGAGGCCAAAGAGTGAGGGGGAGACTGTACCCATGGGGCATTGTGGAGGGTAGGAACACTGTTAATGCTCTCTAAAATGTTATATGTGGCAATTCAGATCAGGATTCAGCTATACATATATTACTACATATATATATATTCATGTGTGTGGGGGGTTGCGTTGTGCAGTGGAGAACCAGTCGCACTGTGATTTTGTCAAGCTGCGGACTATGTTGATCCGGACCCACATGAATGACCTTAAGGACATCACATGTGACTGTCACTACGAGAACTACAGAGCCCAGTGCATCCAGACCATGACCAGGTACACCTGGCCTTTCTGAGTTTGTCTGTTGGCTAGTGTGAGTCATGCTCACGATTGTCTAGGTTTGGGACCTAAAATGGCTGGTGTCTCTTTGCTGCAGTAAGATGAATGCTGAGAATCGCGTGGAGAGTCCCGTTCCCATCCTTCCCCTGTCCCCTCCGGACGCGGAGACGGAGAAGCTGATCAAGATGAAGGATGAGGAGGTGGGTTCCACTGACACACCTTCGGGTTTACATTTCAGTCAACTATCGACGTCAAGAACAATGATCTTTTTTTTTTTTTTTTTTTTGGTACATTTAGCTTATTGGAACATGAAGGATTGTGTGTTCGATTTTTTGGTTTGAATATTTGAGTTGCTGTCCAAACAAATCTTCTGCTATTTCTAGCTTTATTGTTACTTGCTGGATCCTGTACCAGTGTGCTCACTATAGCTGGCAACAAAACATTGTTTACTGATGCAAAATGTATAGATTTTTTTCATGTTAACTGTAATAACCTGAGTTTTTGTCAGTCAAAGAAGCACTAAAATGAATGCCTCAGACTATCTTTTATTTGACTCTGTAGAATCTTGGGAGTCTATTTGGAATGAATGCAGTTTTTGCCCTCAGCAGAACTAATTGATATTTGTGTGCTTTGTTTTTATGTTTTGAGGCCCCCTTCTCTTCCCTGAATTAAAACATTTCTCAATCTCAATCCCTGTCTTCTGCAGCTGAAGAGGATGCAGCAGATGCTCCAGAAGATGCAGCAGCAGATGCATGAGCAGGACCTGTGACCCCCCGTGTTCCATATGCCCCACGCCAATCCATGGATGGAGTAGCCCAGCGAGGTCATCTCACTGGCAGTCAGTCACTGCCACCTCACAGTCACAATGCCTCTGAATCAGCTGGGGAAGGAGAACACATCACCAAGGAATAGGGAGTGGAAACCCACTCATTTGACACCTGCCAAACGATGTAAACAGTTTCCAAAATTTTCCAAACGTGTCGTTAAATGGTGTAAACCTTAAGATGTATGTATTTAGCTAAGCCTAGCTTTGTAGTAGATTGCCTTTTGTAAGCTTAGTATAGAGTCAACGTCCATTTTGAACTTAAAGAAAGATGTTTGTCCTTGATTGAGAGGTTTGAGTGTGTATTTTATGCACACTTTAGCGGCAACAGATCTGATGTGTCCTATTTCCAAGTCACTGGTTTAAGCCTTTTTACTTACTTTTTACTCAACTATTTATGAGCATGTGTATGTGTGTGTGTGTTGCTTTTCATTGAACCAATGAAAGCAAACTAGAATTCTGTATTTCAGCAGAGACCTGTAAAAAGAAAATGTTTTGTGTATGTGATCAATATCTTAACCAGCCATTGGACACAATTCACATAGTTTGACCCAACAGGAATGAAATGTTTCTAACTAATTACACCATCATGAGAGACACATCCCACTGTATGGTCAATGTTGTTCACATACATTATAGAATGTGTTACACACATATGGATAGTTAATTAAACACACAATTTGTAGTTGATGGCTGTGGTCCTTCATGTTTATGCAATCTGCAGTGTCTCTAATGTCACGGCTCACTCATATGTTTGTTATAATCTCATTTAAATGATGTTGCAAGGTAAATCATTTATCAAATAGCTCACAGGCTAGCCCAATGTTGGATTTCACGTGTGATCACGCGACATTTTGTTGAATATTGGCAAATAGGCAATGCTTCTTATAGGTAAGACATGTTTGTGGGCGATTGCGCTAAACGGTAAAACTAGAGTAAAACAGTGCCGGGTGGTGGTATCAAAGACTTTATAAGTTTAGACCTGTAATGGAATGCGCGGAGACTGATCTTTGGCACCGCCCTCTATTCTAAGGAGAGTGTTTAACAACAAATAAAAGCTCCGTTAGACCTCTAAATTGCCGTTTCACAGCGCTGTAGTTTGTGCTCTTGTCTTTCTATCGATTGACTTCACAATCACGCACGGTTTTTACATAGTAGAACAACACGCTGCTGTCCAGTGGACATGAAGGGAAATGATAACGACGAAGAAATCTCGTCCCACCAGAACAAAATATGGAAACAAATTCAAGCGAGAACCAAACCTATTCTCAGTCCCAACCTCGGCGTCAGGGATGATGACCAGAAAAAGGAGAGAGGAATGTGGATGTTTAAAAGGAAGAAGAAGAAGGATAATATTTTAGATCGAGTGATGTCCTCCTCTCAACCCGACCTGTTCCTTTCTGCTCCACTGATTTGCGATGGACAGGAGTCGCCCCTCTGCGGCACCGCGGACCCTAGCTCCAGCCACTGTGATTCGGACGAGGAGAAGATGGATGGTGCCTCCAAGAGACCCATCGGAGGCATGAGCAGCCCGAAGCACACGGTTTCATATTTGGTGCAGTCCCACCACAAGAGCTCATCACTTGGGTCGGCGTGCCTTGAGAAGCTGTCTGCGGAACGAGTACACAGCAGCACCGAGGGAGATGATAGGAGTGGTGGGGATGCAGAGACGGAGAAGATAAGGGATGTACAGCCGGTGAGTACGGGTACCTGTCTCTGAATTCACACGTAGAACCACGTTGTTCTCACAAGTATACGTTTGAACTACAACCTTTAAAGAACAGTCTAACTTTAAGCTGAAGGCCTCAAAACATTAATTTGACAATATGTTGAGTACCGACGAATGTGTGAATACATTGCTGAAAACAGGCAGTAGGCTATTTAAACACATGGTTACTACAACAACGACGCATAAAACCATATAGCACAATTGCAGACATGTGAGAGAGTACTCGCGCACATCAAGAGGCTACATATATTTTTGTAATTAGTACAAAAGGTATGTATGTATCATGGGCTTATATATTTGTTTGAGCAAGCAGAGTAGGAGAAAACTAAATAAGACCATTTGATTCTAATACGGGAAACAAGCATATCAGTAAGTTACCATGTTATGGAGTAGCCCTAACTATTGTCAATAGTACAGTAAGTTACTATGTTATGGAGTAGACCTAACTTTTGTCAATAGTATTGTGTCACATGCGTTGGTGGAGTATCTATACAACTGAGTGGGAGAGAGGTGGGCATCAACGAGCGCACAGTGAACTTGCACATACATAGATAATAAAAATACAATAAAGCGTTACATGCTCTTGGATTATAGACAGTTTTCAGCAAAGTACAGATACAATTTTGTTCCATCCGAGCATTATCTTAGAACAGTGGTTCTTAACCTGGGTTCGATCGAACCCCAGGGGTTCGGTGAGTCAGTCTCAGGGGTTCGGTGGAGGTCAAAATACACTCACTGTGTGTGAGTCTTTTCTGTACGAAGGG
>JAVQJS010103608.1:0-19312 GCA_036024795.1 Galaxias rostratus | reverse complement strand
ACACAGACACTGTGTGTGTGTGTGTGTGTGTGTGTGTGTGTGTGTGTGTGTGTGTGTGTGTGTGTGTGTGTGTGTGTGTGTGTGTGTGTGTGTGTACATTTATATATATATCCAACACCAGTAATGCTGGGGCTGTATACATTATGGGTCTGTAAACGTTAGGACACAACTACAGAGACACACAGAAACTCCATGTCACAACAAAATGCATCCAAGACTAATACAATGTAAACTGACTATTAAACGGTTTCAATTATTTAACTGTTTACAAAGCATTGTAGTGTGTCTATCAAAACCTAGGTTTTTGGTTTAGATAGTTAAACTGTGGACATCTGCCCTGACCAGTCTCTGGCCGTTAATCTGGAGTCGGTCTGTGTGTTCTATCTGTGTGAGAAAGATGTAATATATGTTGGTTGAGCAAGTCTGGCGCAACATGGCTGCCATGGTATCACTCAGACTGGGTTTAGTGTTTGATCGCTGTCGGTCCATTGTTCAGTGTATGAAATTAACTGGTGATCAAAATGTATAAAGCGCTTTGAGTTTCTTGATAAAGTGCATAAAACTAACTAAAATGCATTGTTATTATTATTACTATTATACGGTTGCTCGAGTCAAAATAATATGTTGTCCCTGACCAGCAAACAGCAAGCTGGAAACATCACTTGAGGTAATTGAGGAAGTAATGGTGGGTTGGACTCTCTAAATCAAAGAGAGCTGCAGCGTTCCCAAAGTCTATAATAGTATAATTAATATTGTATTAATTTATCCACGGGTGACCAACTGAGACAAGTAAACATTTTTTGCAGTGCCCTGTTTAACATATCAATTACAACAATAAATACATAACAAATCAAGTTGATCAGGGAATCAAACTGCTCTTATTTCACTACGTCTCTTCCCGGCCTGCACAAATGTCATTTGCATCGACAAAAAAACATTCCTAAATAAATCAAATGAAATATTCCAGTCTTTCCATGTATTCTTCCTATTAGCTATTATTTTCATCCACAAGCACCTCAATTCTCCCAAAGAGAACAATGATTGCGGCTGTTCTTTCTTTTACATCCAAATCCCCTCTTCATCGCCAATATTACATACTGAGCAATTGGTCCTGTTCACTAGTAACGTGGAAGCTGGAGTTAAGGAGCGCTTTACAGGTCCTTCGCAGGTGTACATACCAACAGGTGACTCCCGACACACATAGACGTGAGCGTTACATAACCAAGGTGTACTTACTTAGTCCTGAAGTGCCAAGCACCACTTACCCCAATACCTAACACTTAATATCTTTCAAAACCACCTTTTTTTTCACTGTCGCCCACCCTAATTAACTGTTTAGAAACCAGTCCTATCCATTAAAGGCTTTGCTTTCCCTTTGTCATATTTATAGTTTGAGCTGATGTTACACTCTGTCAATCTCCCTCCGTTTGTTTAAGTGGATGTTGCTTTTTTGCCCAGCGTCTTTGAGTGTTTTGAAAAGTGCTTTATAAATATAAAGTATTATTATTATTCATGTAGATGTAGATGAATAGTAGATGGATGAATAGTAATATTTGGCTGGAGCTGGTCATAATTAGGGATTTTGCAGACAAATATTCCATGCTTTACAATCTAATGTTTTGAGTATTATCGTCATAGAATACATTTTATGTTAATTTACAGGTGAATTGATCATTAAATATAAAGCCTTAAGAATGAAATATGTAAATACACCAAACAGCCACAGCATTAAAACCACCTGCCTAATATTGTTTACGTTGCCCCGTGCCACAAAGACAGCTCTGACCCATCAACGCATGGACTCCACAAGACCTCTAAAGGTGTCCTGTGGTAATCTTGTGCCTTTTGGAGACACTGAAAACCCAAGCTTTGTTGTTTAAGACATAACATAAAATTATGTGTACGTGACCTATGAGTGTGTCCTTATTAAAGCTGATTATATCTACTCCCCTCCACCTAGACCAGTGGAATGAATGTATATCTTAGATCAATGGACTTGTTTCAATCATGTTAGCTAATCAGAACTTACTATGCTGTTAGACTGATCTGACTGATATATATACATCGCTGATACTGAAAGGAAACCTGATACTCAAGGGAAACAATATTTTCTTACACCCCTACTCTAGAATTGTGTTCTACCAGAGAGGTAGTCCCAAAACCAGTTCATCATCAAATCCCAGCGAGGCCAATCTGTGTAAACAAAAGTCTTTTTCAAATCAATGCTTAGAGATGCACAATTTCTCTTATAATGAACACGATAAAATAATGGCCTATCCAATTTACTCAAAACAATTGAGGCTGCAGAGGGTACTCATTATGTTTGGGTAGATCTATCCTGGTGTTTTAGAAATGTACAGGTGCAGGATATAGTTCTAGAGATTTTGGGAAAAATTGTTTGAATAAAAGGAAAACACTCAAAAAGACCAACCTCCTGAGTCTTTGGTCCCTCCAATCCCTCTCAATGGCCTATCTCACATGCATAAGTTGTGAGTGCGTGCTGAGTTGACTTGGTTCATGAATCATGAGTAAGTGGTGCATATTTTTGGTTCTCACTGACAACGCATAAATGTCTGATGAGATGAAAAACAAAAGAATCTCGTGCGTCTAATCGTAAACGTACTAAAACAAAGTGGTTCACACCAAAACAAAGAGCACAGACATAAATAACCGTTTCCATGGTAATGGCATACTGTTGGTAAGCTAACGTCAACATAAACAATTCCCTTATTTTATTTCCATATTAGTATGAGGTTGTGTGTGACAATCGTTTGTATTTAGCTGCAAGTAGCACCACAGTTACTATAGGTATGTTGCCAAGTATGTCTAACATATGAATGTAAACGAATGCCTTTTTTACATAAATCTGGTGCATTACTTTCTAACGTTCTAAAGCTGCACTTTGCAATTTGACAACCTAAGTTTTCTCAATTTGTACAGTAATTAATAGTTACTAATAGTTGTAAAAGCAGAACCGACTTGTACATGGTCACCAATATGCCTTTCAAAGAGAGGACCCGGGTCTTACCCGGGTCATTGAACATGGGTCCGACCCTCGTTGCGCCCATTTGACATTTTGGTACCGGGAAAGACCTGCAGTACCACTGTTCACACACATGACCCGGGTCTTCAAATTTACATCTTTGTACGTCACTGCTGAACAGATGCATTTCTGTTCACGATTCTATCATGGTTAATTTATGTGGTTGATGGCGTGTCGATTGCGGTACACAACTGTAGAATAACCAATAACTGGTTCATATATAATTCACCCAGCTTTGTCAATTTATAGCAGAAAGTAAATTCATCCAGATATTTTATTGTGCGATGATGGTGGTTGAAATGCTTTTCAATGACCGCATTGTTTGTTAAATAGAAATTACATTAACTCGTCTTGAGCTGGCTTATGCGTGTCATTGTTGCTTCTTATCACACCACTGTACGAAGGTCAGCCAAGTCCACGACCCGCGTCGTTTACCTGGTTCGACCATTTCACACATTTCACATTTCACAGTCAATCTGGGGGAAAAAACTGTTAACTGATTTGGATCATAATTAGCAAGGAACTTTGTGACACTATGTTAATGTATGCAGATATCTTCTACAAGATATTCTCATTTATTGACACTCTTATTCATGATCATGTAAACAGGAAATGCAATATTCTTCAATCCTCTTTTGAAGCACATTTCAAGATGTGCAAGCATGTCACCTTATTGAATTGGAAACTGATCATTATTATTTTGAGAACTTTGCATTGACAGAAAGAACACATTGTTGGTTGGTTCAGTCTATTTTCCGTCTGTTTTTTCCTGTTACCTTGCATTGATTATTTTTCTAATCAAATTATTATGATCAGTTTCCAATTTCTAATTTAAAAATTCATAAATCAATTCTAAATGACAGTAAATAATCTTTTAGAAATAAGTAAAACATCATTATCACACATTTACTTAAAATGAGACAATGGTTAGATTATGGGCTAATAACTGCTTATTACTGAAAGTTATGTTGTCGAAGTGTTTGTAGTTATGAGTGTTATCCTTTTAACTAGAATGTGAGAGTCTGTGCACTGAGAAATTACTACAGAGTCAGATCAGTCTAACAACATATCAACTTCTGATTAGTTGACAGTTAAAACAAGTATATTGGTATAAGAAATGCAATCATCCCACTGGTCAAGGTGGAGGGGAGTGGATGTAACCAGTATTAATAAGGACATGTACACAAGACACATAGACATCATTTTGTGTTATAGCTAAGACACAAAACTTTGGCCTTCAGTGTCTCCAAAAGGCACATTCTCTCTTTTATGACTTGGCCTTCACTCCGACAACCCACCCCCCCTCACAGTGGCACATCAGCTTAGGCTTGAACGTGGGAGCAGAGAAACTTTCCCCTTTCAGAACAAACAGAATTGTGAGTATTTATACATACATTTGCAAGTATTCATCATTTTAACCCTCTTACTTTGGGTCGTTGTTAATGCCTGTGTTGAGGAAATTAAAATACAGCGGTTAGAGACAATTTAATCAGCCCAAGATTGGGGAAATAGGAATGGCCAACTCAGACTCAGACTGTACAATGGAGCATTGTTGTTAATATGATTGGCTTTAAAACTATACATCATACAGCCATTAGTGGGACCACCCAGGACCAAAACGGCCGTACAGGGAGGCAAAAAACAGGACAGTAGCACCCAGTAGCAGCCAGAAACAGAAAAACAGGAAACATGAAGTACTAACTTGCATACTTTAATAGAGTTCAATTTGTTGAAAAAAAGAGAAAACATTATTACCAACCTGGGATGTCACAATTGGGTTTAACATTAAAAATTAAACTACTAGGAGCAATTTACTGGTTGTATGCCACATTGTGTTATTAATGTTGGATGTAAACACAGCTTTGTGGATGTGACTAGATAAACCTCAATAAGCAGTGCATGAAGTTTCATAGGGCTTGGATTAAGTTCAACTGAGTTTTAAGCATTTATGTAATAAGTCAAGCCGAATATTAGTCCAATCTTAAACTTATTGTAGTCGTTGACTTATAGCCCTTACACAAACACAAAACTTTAAAATGTTTAAGATCAAGGAGGAAAGAAGATTGAACAATCCTAATCAAGGTCAAGTTGTGTTACTTTAATAAAAACTGACTTAGGTAAAGATAAGATTACAAGTCCCCGAAATGTTCCAAGTAGAAGTTTAAAAGAAGCTTGTTAGCTTAAGGCTTATACAAATGTATAATGTAGGAGTTCTACGCATCATTTTGAGATCAGCTAAACTGGTTGTGCGGAGCATCTTGCCTTACAAAACCTTTTGTCCCTGAGTTGCAAGTGGTCGGATCGTGATGCTTGATACAGCACGGTGAAGAAAGAGTGTTTGGCCATAAAGTAGCCAGTCTGCACCCTCTGCCATTACCTGCTGGAGTGGGATTTTATCTTGCACTTTGAGCACAAACTCATCCAGTGGCTCGAACTAATTAGGGATACCAGCACTGGAATTGCCCGCGAGTGGTTGGATAATTATGCAATTATCCCGTCGTAGGCCTGTGTCCCAAACGCAACGACAATATCTCTAAAGTCAAATTAAAAGTACTTCTGTTGCAGATTTCATACGCGAAAATCTCTCAGTGTGCTTTACACCAGGCAAGCAGGAACATAAAAGAAACAAATGAAAGAACAATTGATAAATCACAACAATTTTGAAAAGAAAAATCTAATTACTAGGAAGGAATCGTTCAGTCAAATGCCGTAGAGAATTTAAACATTTGATCTGGATTATACAGCAGTTAGGCTAGGAGTGAGTGTCAGAATTTCGGTAGTTGGTTTCAGTTATTTGTTGTATAGTAACCAAACTCAAAATCACTTTTTCTAGCTTTTACTCAGGGGACGGAGGGCAGACCTGTTCTAGATTTAGTGACTTAAGTGCTGTGCTGTCCTAAAAGAATACACACTCCCGAATGTTTTTTAGTTTGATTTTGCCCATCTGAAGAGGAGCACAACATCAGGGAAAAATTAAAGTTGGAGGGGGTAGGAAAGGATGTTTCGGTGACACAAATGTGAAGTTGTACTGATGAACTGCAGTAAGCGGGAGAAAATTAATGAGTGAATAAATATGGCAGCTGCACTATGGGAAAGGAATTATTGGACTTTAGCTATGTTTCATATTTGAAAGACAGTGTTATTGAAATAAGTAAAAGCAAAGGGCGAAGTCTATTGAGACAACAATATTGCGTGCAAGAAGGGAGGTGGAGACAAGAACCTTGATTGGAGAGAGTGATAATGCTAACTTTCATAAGGTTGTATTTCATGTCAATTATGAGGAGTAATTAAGTGTATGTGGTTGTTGAAATTTAGGCCTGAGTCAATGATTGCAGGAGGATATAGCTTGGTCCTTGTTTTTCAGAGACTTGGACACAAGGTGTGCGCTAAATTTTAGCCTTTACATTTTTGCACCAAAGATAATCTAGTAAAATAGTTTATGCAGTTAGATTAAGGAAATTCTGGCACATTCTGGAACTGACAAATTGATTATATAGCCTGGTGGTAATTTGGTAAAAAAAAAACTGTTTATACTGTCTGTGCATATTGTGCATTACTGTGGTAGGTGAAATTAAGTTGCATAATGAAACCTAACTGGAGCATTTTAAGGTTCAAAGTGTCAAAGTGTATTTATTTGTCAAGTGAAGAAATTCTTATGACATGTCAGTAATGCAGCCAGTGAGGATGCTCTCAATGGAGCACCTGTAGAAATTGATGAGGATTTTGGCAGACATGCCAAGAGTCTCCTCAGGAAGTATAGGCGCTTTTGGGCAGTTTTCCCTGCTGCATCTGATGGCCTGGACCAGGTGAGGTCATAATTTATCACCACACCGAGGAACAGCATCCTCACGTAAGAGTCTCCATTGTCCCGTTGGGAGAGGGCGGTGTGCACTGTCAGGGCGATGGCGTCGTCTGTAGATCTGTTTGGGGCGGTAAGCGAATTGTAGGGGGTCCAAGGTGTTAGGAAGGAAGGAGAAGATATGGGTCCTGACTAGCCGCTCGAAGCACTTCATGATTATGGAGGTCAGTGCTGCAGGGCGGTAGTCATTCCAGCATGAGATTGCAGGATTCTTTGGTATAGGAACAATGATGGTCTGTTCAATGCAGGTGGGGACTGCGGACTGGTTCAGGTAGAAGTTGAATATAGAGGTGAATACCTCCACTAGCTAGTCGGTGCACGCTCTGAGGACGAGGCCTGGAATGCCATCTGGCCCTGGTGATTTCCGAGGGTTTACACTTTTAAAAGTTCTCTTCACGTCAGCCATAGATAGGAACAGGGTGCAATCGTCCTGGCTTAACAGTAGTGATTGCATTGCATTCCTCAAACCGTGTGTAGAAGGCATCACTGCCATTCCTTCCTTTGTAGTATGTGATGGAACTCAGTCCACACCACGTGCGTCTTGGGTCGGAACTGTAATAGTTAGACTCTAGGCTCTTTTGGCATCTCTGATGGCTTTCCTTATGCAATATCTGGACTTGCTCAAGGCCTCCAGGTCCCCAGAGTTATGGGAAGAGGACCGTGCTCTGAGCTTAGCACGGACATCACCATTAACCCAGGGCTTCTGATTAGGGCTGATATTTACTTTCAGGGTGACATCATCAATGCACTTGGAGACGTAGGCTGAGACAGAGTTTGTGTATTCAGCAATTTGTCCATCAGCTGCCGCACAGAACATCTGCCAGTCTGTGGTTTCAAAACAGTCCTGGAGGGTAGCAATAGATTCCTCGCTCCAATGTTGAACTGCCCTTTAAAATGTTTTTTCCTGTTTTAGGCGTTGTCTGTAAGTTGGGAGGAGAAGAATGGAGGTGTTATCCACCTTGCCAAAGGCAGGGCTGGGGAGGGGTTTGTAGCTGTTCCGTATTTGGGAATGACAATAATCAAGAGTCTGGTCACTATAGATAGGAAACCTAATGTGCTGGTGATATTAAGACCACACTTTCCTCATGTTAGCCCTATTGCAATCGCCAACAACAATAAGCTGTCTCACGGTGAGCATTCACTTGTCCATTGATTACTCCTTAAAGGTCTTCTAGCGTGCAGGTTTTATCCGCCTGCAGGGGCAGATAGACTGCTGTGATTATAGCGGAGCTAAATTCTTGAGGGAGGTAGAAGGGACAGACTTTTATAGTTAAGAGTTCCAGGTCTAGTGAGCAGTGTTTAGCGAGTACTGCTACATCCATACCCAAGCGAGAGTTAACCATAATGCAGACCCCTCAGCCTCTGCGTTTAGCTGATCAGAGGTTAAATAGAGAAGACACTAAAATGAACCTTGGGGGACTCCCTATACAACATCAGTTTGCTCAGATATATAGTTGCCAATGGACACAAAGTAGTTTCTATTTTCCAGACACCCTAAAACAGTTTAAGACTGGACTGGATAGTGCAACCCGCTTTTCCAATCGTACTAGAACTAAATTAGGGTTGAGTATCAAAAGCAGTTATAAAATCCAATAACACCAAGAGGGAAATATTATATATAAATATATAGTGTTTAAATGGTTGTATTTAAATTTTAAATCTTAAAGAGCAGTTTCAGTGCTATGAAGTGGTCAAATTCCTGATTTGAAGGTGTCACCACAGCCAGTAGTGACTAATGGCACATTTACACCCCTGAACCCTTAAAACCATTTTGGGTGAAACCAACCATTAAAAACTATTGAGTGGTTGGCAAATTTTCTAAAGGATTTTACTTATAAATGGCAGATTTTACATAGGAAGAACATAGAAAACTTTTTGCATTTTTGTGTAGAAAGTTGCTCACGGGGTATTTCTTTGTCAGTCTATTTGCAAATAGAGTCTGTGTAGTATCAAAATTATAAGCGCAAATTATTTCTTTGTAGATATTTTTATGAGCATGGAGTTGTGTTTTTCACCAGTTGCATTCAACTTTATGGTGTGTTTTTTTCTGCATGCTTACAGTAGTTGCATTTATCCATGGAACTCTATGAGTCTATCCTCGGTCTGAGGCAATAATGTCACACTGATATTTATTTTATTTGTGATGAACATGAAAAATTAACTTACTCTAGGGGCTACAATCTTTACATTACATTAATTATGAATACAACAGTTGTTGGCTGTCTCTCTGAAGTATTACATAGCTGAAGTATAACATTGGCTGAATTTCAATCTATTCAGCCAGCAACTGGCACTAATTTTTTTTTTTTCAGCTAAGTTTATCAATAGGATGTTTACATAAACATGCGATTAAATAAAATGAACTGAACTGAACACCAAGTAAACATTGATGATGGCTTCACATAGACGAGGGGAAATAAGTGGGAAAGGGTGAGATGAGATAGTGATGGCCATAAGTTTGGTAGCTTGCCGATTCAACATTGAACCTTGAACCAAATTGAGCAGACGGAGGGGTTGCTTTATATAAATAGAGTGAGAAACCGAAGAGTGGGTGAGAGTGGTGAAGGGAGGTGAGAAAGAGCAGGGAGAGCAAGTATGTTAAAAAAGGAGAATAAGCCAGTGGATAAATATCAAGTGACTAATTATAAATACCTCTAGGATGTGTGTTTATTGAACAGTATCAGTTAGTATAAACACTTATATCTGTGTGTGTATGTGTAGTATAAACAATGTGAATCTTACAGGAGAGACATGCAGAAACTTGACAGTTCAAATGTGATGTATATGAAGGAAAAATAGGAGGGTGGCAGAGTTAGTTAAATATAAAGGTTTAATTTTGTGCCGTTCTACAATGGATCTGTATTTTTCCCTTTTTCGATTTTTCTATTGTCCTTTATTTTAGCAATACAATATTTACTGTTGTATAGCTAAAGACAATTATCTGGAATCACTTCATATTCAAGTGTGAAGTTTTTCTCTCTCCATGACAGTATACAGATTCAAACAAATACTGTGTATGGTGAGTTGCTTTTGTCTTTAACATACTTATCACGTCTTCAGTAAAAATGATCTACAGAAAGTCACATTATTCTAGTTTCTTCCCCTTTCTTTTATTTAGTCAGCATATTTGACACTGTAAAACATTTTGTCACAGAATTACCTTCAATCCCCATATTTGATGTTGCTGTATTTCACCATAATGGTTTTTACTGATTTCAGGAAAAAATAACATCACGATTTACATAGAATGTTCAAAATTTTACCAGATTCTTGGTTCTAATGCAAAAGCACCACACTGGGGATGACTTATTGTACCATCTGACACTTTTTGTTGAATGTTATAAAAGCATTTAATGCCGTGGTGGCACTCAGCAAAAATATATCACCCCATTCTTCCACTGGCACAAGCTTGTGAATGCAAAGCAACACTAATGTGCAGTGCATTGTTAAATAAAGCAGATTTAGCCAAAAGTCAAAACCAAACATTTCGATCTATCCATCCATTCTCTGCCACTTCTTTTGATGGCAGCAGGCCACGCAGGTAAGCAGGGTAGTCCATATGTCCTTCTTCCCAACAACATTGTCAAGCTCCTCCCAAGGCGTTTCAAGGCCAGATATGAAATCTCTTACCACTAGTGCATGCCAGATGGCATCCTAATCAGAGGCCCAAAACTCATCATCTTTAATACTTTCGACACGAAGGAGCAGCAACTCTACACCAAGCCCCGTCTGGATGACCGAGATCCTAACCCTATCTCTAAGGCAGGGCCCAGCCACCCAACAGAGCCGATTGATTTCAACCTATTCATGACCTCATCCTTTTGGTCACTACCGAAAGAATGTGACCATAGGTCAGGGTTGGAACGTACCCCGACAAGGAAATCGCAAGATTCTCCTCTCCATCTCCCGTAGGCTAATAGCAATTTAATAAGAATAACTATTTTAAGCATTTTTGTTCTGTTTGTGCCTGTTACTAAAATTGGTCAACAAATAGTCTATAGACTATTACATTGGTGTAGCTAGACCCTTTTTACAGGGGTACGTGCAGTATTGATCTACTGTGCCAAGGTAAAATCTCATGTTCGAATTTCAAAAAGCTAATTGGTAAAGCATTAATTTAGACGATAGTGAGAGAACAATGGATTTTTGTTCTGATTCACAGTGTCAAAGTAAAGCAGTTTTACCAAAAATACAGCTGAAACGTGCAACGTGTGCAGCTTAATACTGGTCAAAGTAAGCAAGTCTCAGTTTCAACTGTGAAGAGAAGACAGAGTTGCAGGTTTGACTTGTCCGAGCTGCTGTACGAAAGCCGTTGCTAAGAACGCAAAGTGGACTTGTAAAGACTGGAAGACAGTTTTATGGACCTGTGAATCAAAATGTAAAGATATGGTTCACCACGCAGGCTGTTTTTACGCCGTTGAGTAGGCAAAAGGATGCTTCCTCAGAGTGTGACAAAAACTCTAGAACACGGAGGAAGAGGGATGGTCTGGGGCTCTTTTGCTGAATCCAGAGACAGTGATGTGGACAGAGTGACTGGAACCTGAACCAAAAGGGCGGTCACAGCATTTTCCAGCACCATGCACTACCCTTTGGTCTACAGCTAGTTGATCAGGGATTGGGGTTTATATCTTCAAGTCAAACATTAAATTGTTCATTTGTTCAATCCTTAAATGTCAGGACCCTGTGACATTAAACTAAGTATATTCATACAGCTTTTTTGCCTCACCAACCCAAACTTCTATATTCAACGAGAGAAAAGGTGTGGTAGTCAAATATGTTATTTTTGCCATGTCACAAGTTCTAAATACGTAAGAAATCAGATTGTAGTTATTTTTAAGTATGACACATATGTACACTAGGGGTGTAAGAATATATCAATTCACGTGAGTATTGCAATATTATTCGTGGCAATATTGTATCAATTACAAAAGCAATAAATCGGAATTATATTTTCTAAACATTTTCTTACAAATGTAGGCAAATGTGAATTCCTTTCATCAGATTCCACTGAAATTAATGCTGTGAAGTTGGATTTTACAGATACATGAAAAGTTGCAATATATAATGTATATATGTAAACATAAATATATCATGTAAATACTCTATGTCAGAGTATCAAAGAGAACAACGCTTTGGCGGTGTCACCTAATGCGTCTACCACCATTTGGTGTTTGTTTTGTGTACGTGTGTTGTGTTGTCTGTCGTTCTGTGTTTCCTTTGCTATTTCCTGCATTCAGATCTGCCCCCAGCTTTCCATTGGTTCCCTCCCCTTCATCACACACCATCAGGCATCCGTCGACAGAACAAAAAAGAGATGATCCCTGTACTTTTAAACCCTTTGCCCCAGCAGTCTTGTCAGAGCAAGATAAATCCAGGTCCTGTGTTTGAGGTCTTTGAGACTTGATTTCATATTTAATCCAATGTATTCTGTGTTTGTTAGTGGGTCCAGGTTGCTCCCCTCGCTGTTTGTTAGTGCAGGTCTCTGTTAGATTCCCTATTTGATCCTTCGTATCTACAGCTACAGTGTTTGTTTGGTAGTTGAATATTTGTAGCATTTTGCATAGCTCAGCATTAATTAATGCTTAGCCGTAAGACCAACTGGTCAACAGGGCCCTGCCTAAACGCTTTCAATTCGATTAATTTGGTGCATGGTTCCCAGAGCACTTACAACACACCCACTGATACTATAACATATTATCCTTATACCAACCACTAAAATATTACATTAGATTAGATTCAACTATATTGCCATTGCACAGGGTACATGTACTGAGACAAGTAAATGCAGTTAGCATCTAACCAGAAGTGTGTGGGGGGGGGGGGGGGGGCTGTCACCGGGGTGCAGTTTAGCAAGGTGACAGCTGAGGGGGAAAAGCTGTTCCTGAACCTGCTGGTCCTAAAACAGAGGCTCCTATTGCGCCTCCCAGAGGGAAGGAGGGCAAACAGTCTGTGGCTGGGGTGGGAGGTGTCCCTGGCGATGCTGCGTGCCCTCCACAGACATAATATATAAAGGTAGAAATACATAAATATAAACATAGAAAATACATCAAAATATAAACATAGAAATACAACTCTCTCAAATGTCCCAATTTGATATCTGCTTAGCTGCAAAATAAAACAATGAGTATTATCAAAAACATATTTGCTTCAGACCCGCAAGTTCTGGCGTTGCATAAACAAAACATAAAGTGGCATTTGGAGAAAAAAAATCAATGTTTACGCTTCCCAAAAGCTATTGAATGGGGTTATTTGCCTGACTCTCGATGTGTGAGAGTTGGCAGCTCTGCTAACCCTTTGAGCCATCTCTCCCTAGTTGTTCCATGTGATTGCGAGTAGTTAGCTAACTGCCAAGTTCTCAACTACAAGCAATTGTGGCATCAAAAATATTTTGTTTGTGTGGGCACTTGCAGTGGGCTTGCTTTCCTTTCTCCTGGAGCTCGGCTAGTT
The DNA here is from genome assembly GCA_036024795.1 of Galaxias rostratus. Taxonomy (NCBI): domain Eukaryota; kingdom Metazoa; phylum Chordata; class Actinopteri; order Galaxiiformes; family Galaxiidae; genus Galaxias; species Galaxias rostratus. The sequence continues at coordinate 5,963 of JAVQJS010103608.1, read as the reverse complement.
TCGATACCAGAGGGTTTACATTTAAGGCATCACATAGCGTAATCTCTGTTTATATGACTTAGTAGCGGTGACACCTCGTGTGGTTTTAAAACCAAGCATGTGTTGGACAGCATAGCTCTTTTGTTTGTTTATTTGATATTATACCATTCCTATTGCCTATTGGTAACCCGTTTTGGTTTTTGACCCTGTAAATAAATATTCATTCTTACATTCTGGGTTTGTGTCAGTGTGTCCACATTTCACCACCACCACTACTCTAGAAAGCACTCGGTCCTTCGCTACCCTAGATCAGCGGTATTCTCTTTCTAGATATACCCCTGGAAACAATGCTTCACTGATAATATCTTACAGTAAAAGGACAAAAACGTTGCAGCACAAACTCATTCTCAAACACACACATGTTCAAACTGGCTCAGCTCCCGACTTGCAGGTTAGTAGCTAACTGTAAATACCAAGAGCTAGAACTTTCATTCAACCTGAAATTTCTGTAAACTTATAACACATCTACTCACCACACATCTACTCACATCAAATACACACAATGGTCTAACATTTTTAAAACACACACTCAAATTAACACACTTAAATGCCGACTAACAGGCACTTGATCTTCCTTTCAGAGTGTGGAAAATGTCTGGCCTTGATGAGAGTAGGAGAAGTTAAAGAAACAGACTTATGCGCATGAGATCTGACAAATCCATGTATCCCTGTTCTTGTGTGTGAGTGTACCTACATGTGTATACATCTCCAGTATGCAATATTCCTGTTCAGCTGCCAAATAGCCACTATGGCTAAGTCATCTATTAAGAGCAGCTGTCTGAGAAGGTGATACAGGAGAGACGAAGAGGAAGGGGGTGGGGGACAGCGGGACGAGAGAGAGAGATTACATTGAGGGATTTCAGGCTTTCAGTAGGCAGGCACCACAACTACTTTAAACTCATGGCCCTTGCTATTTGGGCGTACGTTTTCAGTACCTTCGAGTCTTAGTTTTTTTGTGCTTTGAAAAATGATTTTGCGTCATTCTGCATTTCTGAATAGTTGTTGTAACATATGATTAAAAAAATGCTATCAAAATTGCCATATCTTAGACAAAAAACGATGTTCTTGAGATTGTTAGAAGTTACTCTCTATACCTCTCTAATAAAAATGAATATCCTTTTAATAATAATAATAAAATAATAATAATACATTATATTTATAAAGTGCTTTTGAAAACACTCAAAGACGCTGAAAGCTCAGTGACATGCTTTACCACCATATCTACAACCTAACGCTTTAGTTTATGTCTCTCACAACACTGATTATATGTTAGCCCCCTCCTCAATCCCAAACTACTTCAATTGACGGTCCACATACCAAACAAGAAATGTGGTCAGCAATTTTGAAAAGCACATCATGCCAAAATCCAAAGCTATTCCTAAACAAAAATAAAAATATATATTCTTTTAAATTTGCAAATAAGCACCTACATGGTCCCTAAAGAGTTGCATTTGAGAATGTTTTCAAATGTTGAGCCATAACAATAATTCCAAACACACTACATCCACATGATTGAGTTGCAATTAATGGAGAAGTTAGGACCTACCTGACAGACAGAACAGAGTTTGTCTCTCTAGAGGATAAAACTCTCAAACACACCGTCATCTGAGGAGTCCCCAGAGGCGCTGTATCGGGTCCCATTCAGAAATGTTTTTTATTTACTCCCTCTCAGCGTGGAATATATTTACATTGCTATGCTAATGACACACAGCTATACTATAAAACTGCTACCCTGTCCATCTGCTGCCTGAACTGGCCAACATACCTGACTGGACGAAATTAGGACATTTTCAGACTTTCCTAAAAACAAACAGCAGCAAGAAATATGTTTTACTGATTGGGTACCATTGCTGACCAGAACATTTATCCCTCTTCCTCCAATTCCCAAACCTGGGCGTCAACTTTGTTTCGAACTTGAACTGGATGACCATATCAAGCAGCTCTGTAAAGTTGAATTATTCCACATTTATTAAGGTAAACAATATGTTGCTCTGTCTACCATAATTTCACAAATCGCCTTTCTGCCCAGGTTGTCTTCTTAAGTGATAGTTCAGAGGTCCCTCTGCATTGGTAGGGAGGGGCATGTCTCTACCATCCCGCCTTATATCCACGCCTATGGCGGAAATACCAACATATTACGCCACTGGCTCCCTGTCCACTACAGGATAAACTTCAAAATGATTTTGCTGACCCTCAAATGCTCCCATGGAAATGCCCTTCCTACCTCAAAGAGATAATCAATCCCCACATACCCTCCCCTCCCACTGTCCCCCAGATATGAGGAGTACCTGTTTCTTCACACCTCCCCAACTTTGCTCCACTCATTGGGTGACCATGTGTTCAGTGCTGCCATCATCATCCATGGAATGCCCTCCTAAATGTTTCACTATTAAAGAACACCTTTTTATTATTATAATACGTATGCTTTTCTGTTGTCATCAAATGTGTACATATTGTGTGTATCTTATTATGCTATCATTATCTTGTAGCACTTTAAGATTGATTTTACAGGAGGCTGTTAAAGACCAACCTCAGGAATTTGTGGAAGGAATTAGAAAGAAAGCATTGTGTGTTTAGTTGCTGCTATTTCTGCTCATCCAGTACAAGGTCACTGGTCGTTGCACAACTATATTTTACCAATTTTAAGCTGGTTTCCATATTTAGTTTTATTTGTTAACTTTCCTTGTTTATTTTAGGATTTAGAACTTACAAAATATTTTAATGAATAAATGAAACATCTGCAAAAATGTAGATGGTCTACAGTATTTTACATACCTACCTATATGGTCTTTTTTAAACAGCTCTGCAATCTGTCATTTCTATCTTACTCCTATGTTCAGTGTTCCATTCCAATTCAATCCATTTTTCGACTACTTGACACTACGTTTTTCCTTTTGCTTTCACCCTATGTCCCCTTCCTGTCCTAATATAGTGAAGCCTGGTGAGTTAGAAAGAGACGCGGCAAGTGTCCAAGATGGAGCGTTGTTAAGGTTGGCACTTCCACTGTGTACATTCTATTATAAACTCCTCTCACACTGATGGGACAGGGGATGGTCTAGAGATGAATGAAAGGCTCACTCTCTTTCTTTTTGTCTCCCTTCTCTACCTTTCTCTTTGCTCTTTCTGGCTATGTTCCCTCCCGTAATCCACAGACATAGTTTTACCTTTTTGAGACATATTTTGCAGTCTGTGTTTATTTTTATCAATTTGTGTTTGAAGTGTTAAATTGCACTGGTGTCCCCACAAGGTATGTACATTTTGTAAGCAACGCCAACATTGATATAATAAAAGACGGCCCTAGCCCACATTAAACTACTGTGTTCCTATTACTAACATGCCTTTTATAGTGAATTATATGGGAGTGTGATTTTCCAATTTGCCAAAGACTGAAGGAACTAGGATTATCTCCTCTCACACATACACACACATTAATTTAACTAATGGACCCCATTCTCAACTCCGAGCAATATAAACATCTGCATTGAATAGATCAGTCACTCTAACATTAGAGAAGTGTCAGCTGCTCACAGTGCCCAGGTCCTATAGGAAGTCATCATTTTGCGGCTACCTTAAATAACCCTTTGTTGCTGCCAAGTGAATAACCTGGTGACGACCTGTCAAAAAGGGTCTTTCACTTGCTATATATCCCTACCGAAGGTAGAACCAAACCGACAAAAAAATTATCATCTCTAAGGTCTCAAATTATACTCTAAGGCCATGCAAACATCCATTTATTTTTTACTTTGTTGCAACTTAATTGTTTATTCCTTCGCTAAGTACACTTATGATTTCATCCATCCATCCATTTTCCGCAGCTTTTCCAGGGCAGGGTGGCTGCAGGCCCAGCAGTGTATTTCATCCATCCCTAACCCCAGCAACACTTTCCAGATTCCCGAGGCGCTCCTAGGCATTCCCAAATCAATACAAAGAAGCAGCGGCTGTACTCCGAGCTCCCTCCGGATGGCTGAGCTCTTTGCCCTAGCCTAAGACTGAGCCAAGCCACCCCTACGGAGGAACCATATCTCAGCCGCTTGTTCTTCCGATATTATTATTTCGATCACTACACAAAGCTCATGATCATAGGTGACGGTTGGAGCATAGACTGACTGGTAAATTACCTTTTAGCTTTGCTCCTTCTTCACTCCGACTGTCCGGTGCAATGCCCGCATTACTGCTGATGCTGCACATATCCGCCTGTCAATGTCACACTCCATTTTTCCCTCACTCATGAACATGAACCCAAGATACATGAACTCCCTCGCTTGGGGCAGCAACTCAATCCCAACCCGGAGAGGGCACTCCATCGTTTTACGGCAGAGAACCATGGCCTCTTACTTGGAGGTGCTGACCTTCATCCCAACCGCCTCACACTCAGCTGCTAACTGCTCCAGTGCATACTGAAGGTCACAGTCTGAAGAAGCAAACACAACAACATCATCTGTAAAAAGCAGAAAAGCAAGTCTAATGTCCCCGAAGTGGACACACGCCTTCCTCCGGCTACGCCTTGAGATTCTTTCCATGAAAATCACAAAGAGAACCGGTGACCAGTGGCAGCCCTGATGGTGTAGGCCTTCTCCAAGTCCACAAAACACATGTAAACTGGATGGAAAAATCCCCATACCCCACCCCCCCTGTTTGTGCTTATGCACCAAATTACAGTTCGGAGTAGTGAGAGTGAATTGGGATCATCTGGTTGAGGACCCTGTCCGGGAGGTTTTCAACTCCCACCTTCGGATGAACTTCTCGTGAAACCCTGGAGGAGGTTGGAGACATTAATCCTGAGTAGATCATATTCAAAGCTTCTATTGTGGACGTGGCTGCTAGGAGTTGTGCTCAGAAGGTCGTCGATGCCTGTCATGGCGGCAATAAAAGAATCCGTTTTTCAGACACCAGCCGTGAAGGAAGCCGTCAGACGGAAGGAGGCCTTTCAGGCTTGATTGGCCCAGGGGTCTCCTGAAGCAGCAGATGGGTACCAGACGGTCCGAAGGGCTAAATCCTCTGCTATCAAAGAAGCAAAAACCCAGGTGTGGGAGATGTTTGGGAGCCTATGGAGAAGGACATTTGGTTGGCCTCAATGAAGCTCTGGCAAACCGTTAGACGTCTCAGAAAGAGAAAGCAGGGATTGGTCCGGGCTCTGTTAGACAGGGTAGGAGAACTTCTGACCTGGACTGGGAATATTGTTGGGCAGTGGAAGGAGGACTTTAAGGAACATCTTAACCCTGCCAACCCGTCCTCTGTTAGGGAGGCAGAGTTCGAAGAATTTGGGGAGTCTCAGCAATATCCCTGGCAGAGGATACAGAGGTAGTTGGGAAGCTCCTCTGCGGCAAGGCGTCAGGTGTAGATGAGATACGCCCTGAGATGCTGAAGGCTCTTGATTGACACACCTTTTCTGTGTCACGTAGAGGTCAGGGACAGTACTATTGGAATGGCAGACTGGGGTGGTTTCCATTTCTTAAAAAAGGAACCGAAGGCTGTGCTCCAATTATTGGGGCATTACACTTCTCAGCCTACCTCTGAAAGCTTATGCCAGGGTATTGGAAATAGTACTCCAACCAATTGTTGAACCATGGATCCAGGAGGAGCAATGCGGATTCCGTCCTGGTTGTGGAACAGTGAACCAACTCTTTACCCTGGAGGGGCAGATCACATGTTATTTTTGTAAGTTATTTGTAATCGGGAGTCAATCGGTGGCCCCATTGAAATGAATGGTGAGAGAGTTCACAGGCACATGCTACTATCTAGCGTTGATGTTATGTAGTTGCAAGTTGTTATGTCAAGTTATACAGACTGTTTTGCCTTGCCGCATTGAATTCAATTCAATTCAATTCAATTTTATTTATATAGCGCTTTTTACAAAAACAATTTGTCACAAAGCAGCTTTACAGAAATATGGATGTTATGGACATAAAAGATTTATCCCTACC
>JAVQJS010103591.1:0-19196 GCA_036024795.1 Galaxias rostratus | reverse complement strand
CAGAACCGAAAAGATTGGAACAGAACCGTCACAAATAGGATGGAACATAACATAACCGTACAAAACAGACCCCCCCCCCCCATACACACACACACACAAACTCCCATGATACCTGTAGGGCACTTATCAAAATACACACCTGGTTCTGGAGATAGGCTCCCTGGAGCTGGTGCATAAACATGGCCTACAGGACAGAGATACCGAAAGGTGTGGTTAGCGGAGCTTCAATCTCTAGAACATCTTCAGATACATCCCTCTGACAAGACCCAGATAGATCGCTCAGAGCAGAAAGAACACTGAGACAGAGCTAAGACCCAGGCAGGATTGCTAAAAGCAGGCGCAGACAGAACACTCAGACAGAGCTAAGACCCAGACGAATCGCTCAGAGCAGACGCAGACAGAACACTCAGACAGAGCTAAGACCAAGACAGATCTGTCAGAGCAAATGGAACCCTCAGACAGAGCTAAGACCCAGACGGATTCTTCAGACCAGACACAGACAGAACACCCAGACGGATCGGTCAGGGCAGAACTCAGCCTTCAGATGGAACACTGGAACAGCACTAGCACCCAGACAGATCACTTAGCGTTCAAACAGAACTCACACTCCACTGTTTTTAGACACTTACAGGAACTGCAGGCAGGAAGGCCATCACATATATCTGAGCAATCCTGCCAGATCCAAAAAAAAGGCAAATAAAATGTTTGTGCTTGTGTGTGTATGTGTGTGCGTGACAGTGTGTGAGTGTGTGTAAGTGTGTGTGTGTGTGAGAGTGACAGTACCTGGCCACCTCTTCCTCTTGCTGCATGAGGAGCAGCAGGTTCTGAGCGTTGATGAGCAGAGCCCAGCAGGGCAGACAGAACAACAGCATGATCAACACACTGCGCTGGAGGATCACGCCTACCCCCCGCAAGTTTCTGCTGCCATATGTCTTCACACACACACAAACACACACACAACTTGGTTTATCTCTGTTTGTGGACGACTTACATCTAACACAGAGAACTTGTTTTTTTCGAAATAAAGAAAGAAACAAGCACTGAAAGCACTGTTTGAATACTGCCAACACACACACACAAACACACACACAAACACACACACACACACACACACAAACACACACACACACACACACACACACATACACACACACACACACACCTGAGAGACCAGTGTGTCACAGGCCAGTCCAAGTCCGTAGCCGGTGGACGTTGTGGTCAAGTTGATGAGCTAGGACGCAAAACACACCTTGACCTCTCACATCAATAATAGTCACACAGAGCAGCAATATCACCAAGCAGGATATTAGTTAGAACAATACAAACACTAGGAGTCAATAGCCTAAACAGACAGAGTCAAACCAGTCCAGTCACCTGCTGATACCAGATGTAGTAATATGTTTGTTTACTGTGGGCTAGTTTTTAAAACTGTATTCAACATAAATATAAATCATTACAGTTAGAATAGTTGTCAGAGCATGAGTGAATATAACACTAACACGGGTATTGCAGTCCGAGACTGAACTGAAGTGGACTAAAAGATCAGAACTAGTCTTGTTGCTGGTCAATAGACTTTACAAAAAAATGTATTTACTGTCTGTCTATGTGAATCTTGTTTATCATTGCGTAATTTTCTGATGAAACCGGTTATATGTGTTTTCCTCCACATCACACAATAAAGCAGAGTAGAATAATAAAAAACATGTCAGCAAAGAGGATTGTGAACCGTACCGCCGACGCTAGCGCGTATCCAGCTAATTCCGCGTTGCCAAGGTGACCACAGTATATAGTGATGACGAACGGCAGTAGGAAGTATAATATTCGAGACACAAGCTGTGAGGAAAATATACACAAACAAACACGTGTTAAGTTGGGCAGTGTTAAAAGTGCGTTGCATTGTGTAATTGGTATGCAATCATCATAGAAAATTGTGTAATACCGCGGCTCAAATAAAAATCAAAGTGCAGGGTTAATCAATGATCTTTGCCAAAAGATCGTCACTATCATGATCACTCCTCATTAGGGACAGATAAGTTTGACAACGGGGTGTTTAAACCACTGGGAAAACGTTAACTCAGCTAACCCAGTGTAAAGAAAAGAATAAATTAAGCAGTTTACTACAACCATAATGCCTTTACAACGAGGGTTGTAGTCCCATCTAAAAAATACTGTAAAATAGGTCATAACTTTTGTGAACTAACACACTGATTAGTGTATTTTACAAGGACTACAAATGTATTAGCATTGTTGTATTTGAAAAGGCCTACGAGTGCAGTAGCAGATCCATTTACACTCTGATCTCTGATTGCTCCATATTCACACCAAAACCTCCTGTTTTATTATGCCTTCTCCATACCCATGTGTACGTGTGTGTGTGTGCGCGTGTGTGTGTCTCACCAGCGGGCCAGTGAGTCTAAGGACATGGTAGAGCTCCTCTCTGTAGACCAGAGGTAGCCATCGCCTCACACACGCACAGCGGAACAACTTGGAGCTGACGGCCGCAGACTCCTCTTCCTCTTCGGGCCCGGCACGGCCAACAGCACGGTCCCCGGCAACCAGTCCAGCCCCCGACGACGGGCCTCCAGCCTTTGGAACCGCCGGCACCTCCATTCAGTCAAGTTCAAAGAGAGAGAGGGAGAGAGAGAAAGAGAGAGACAGACAGAGAGAGGGAGGGAGGGAAAGAAAAAAAGAGAGAAAGGGAGACAGAAAGAGGGTATCTTCCAAGTACCGCTGGGCAGTCTGTCCATGTGGTGACACAACAGAGAAGGAAACACCCCTCCTCCTCCTCCTCTTCCTCCTCCTCCTCCTCCTTTAGAGTTACTGATTGAATAGCTTCTTACCTCTCAGTGTAAGGAGGTGTGGGGAGGCGGTATACAGTAGAAGAGCGGCAGGCAGGCGAGCGTGGGGGGGGGGGGGGCAGAGGGGCTTTGGAGAGGGAGGCAAAGGAAGGGGGGAGGGCTTGTTAGACACAAACACTCTCTTTATTTGTCGCAGCTAGGGGCAAGGTTGGGGTGTTGTGTGGTTAGTTTGTATGAGAACAGAATTTGGTTTGGTCTGTGTGTATAGTCAGCAAAGTGTACCCACAACCATTTATGAATGCGTGAGTTAGGTGGCGTGTTTTTTTTATGTGTGTCTGTGCGTATGAGAGTGTGTTGGGGACAGGGGGCAAAGGGTGGTGGAGGAGGAGGGACCTGAGGGTGTTACAGTCTTACAGTCTATAATCTGATGAGGAATGCCCGAGTGTGTGTTTATGTGATTGGAGTGTGAGTGTGTGTGTGTGTGCGTGTGTGTGTGTCGGATCTCAGTGTATAACTCTTATTTTATTTAATAAGTGACTGGATGTGAATTGCTGCTGATGTTGTAATGTTGTATATTGATCTTCGATGCACTTTGACCCTCAATGTCCAAGTCAGGGTACGCTTTTGTTTAACCGCTTTGTATCTCTACCCCCTCCCCTTCCCGCCCTCTTTCTCACTCTAATTTATTATACCCTCCCTCTCCTGCTCTCATTCTCTCTCTCTCCATCGCGATCTCTCTTTCTTTTGTTGTGTTAGTGAATGCTACACCTGCCTACAGGAATCTAGGAACAGTTTGTGAGATGTCAAGAGGCAAAAAGTCTCTTCCACAATGAAAAACACAATGTTACACACTTGCATACAAAACACATCCCTGGCTAACTGGGCAGCATGCTGCGGGGTCGGGCACGCAGAGGAACCAGCGTTGGTTACATGCACCCGCTTTTCCCTGTGCAAAAGGCAGAGGCCACAAAGTTAGATCAACAGCTTTTTGGTCCTAACAACAGCGATCGCTCATGTGCTTCAGGGGACGGCCCCAGCACAGCTATCTGTCCAAAGAACAATACAGCTGGAAGAACCAAGGAAAGAACGGGTGTGTATGTGCGTGTGTGTGTGTGTGTGTGTGTGTGTGTGTGTGTTCGACAGTTGTGTGTTTGTCGTTGTCTCTGTGTGAGAGTGTACTTTGTCTGTTTGTGTGGGTCGGTGAGTTAGTTTTTAAGTGGTTGTGTATGTAATATTCTGTTGTGTATGTGTGTATGTGAGCGTGTGTGTGTGTGTGTATAGCGTAGATGTGTGCACATGTCTGAGGTCAATGTCGTGCAAGGGACTTAATGGAATATGACAGTCACTGAGTTCTTTATCGTTTCTTGTGTGTGTGTGTGTGTGAGTGTGTGTGTGTGTGTGTGTGTGTGTGTGTGTGTGTGTGTGTGTGTGTGTGTGTGTGGTAACCACCACTGACCTTTGGTCCTCCCATAGTGAATATAGGCTTCAGTGGTCACAGGGCGAGATAAAGGCACAAAGTGCCTCCAACCACACACCCAATAATTAGGACTGAGGTCAGACTGCACCATTCTGTTCATAAAGTCTATAAACTAAAATGACTGACTATATGTATATAAGAAGAAGGATTGAGGGGGTGGGTGGGGTGGGGGGTTGGGCAGAGCAGACTAGACAGCTGTGATCAGTGCAGAGATAGTGGTTGGAAATACTCTGCATGCCAAGGCGGGGATGCTGTTTTGAAGGCAAATCGCACCAAACTATTGATTTGAAGTAATTTTCTCTACAATCTTCCCTTTGTATTAGAATGATTTGTAAGAAAAAATAAACAATTAGATTTTTTTTTGAAAAGCCATCTCGCTTTCAAGCTTTTTTCCCCCAACTGCCTAAAACCTTTGCACAGGACTGTATTTAGTTTGGGCTCTTGTCGTGGATAGCAAGTGGGCCCAAAGCTAAACAATTTGGAGGACATTTTGTCTTCAACGCTTTGACTTTACTTTGATGTTGATCATTGATGTTCATGTTAAGTTATACAGGGATTGTCTCAATTACATGTTTTGTTTAACCTTATACATACAGAAGTGATCAAAGATGATTTAAACTTTCGTTACATGGCCCTTTTTTATGAAGTAAAACATTTTAATAAGGAAATTCCCCGTGAAGCAAATCCAACATTCAACATAGAGAAAGTAAGCCTTCCAAACTTCGATTATTTTCTTTGATATTTCAAAAAAAATATTTTGTAAATATTTCAAAATCTGAGAATTTTACTAAGAAAAAATTTAAATTACTTTTAAATCTGTGAAAAGATGCACTGTAAAATTTAAACCTTTTTCCACACTTCATCTAAGGTCAATACTTTCGTCTAGCGGCTGTCAGCGGAAGTGCGGCGTATAGAAAAAACGAGCATTTTGGGGAGTTCTGTTTATTTCTTCTTCTAAGATGGCATCCGTTCTCAACACCAACCTTTAGAACGCACTCGTTCCGAATGCCATGTAGTACCAAGAAGAAACGTTACAAAAAAAAAGAAAATGTGTCCCTCTTCCAATTTTTACAACATACAATTGACTTTAAACACTTGAACATAACAAGGACTTTATAAAAAGGCAATCCCTTGTTTGCACGATTCTTATAGTGTCACAATAAAAATTGTCCAAGGAGATAACGAGAGGGGGGGGGGGGGGGGGCATCAGAGAAAAGGAGGGGAGAGTGTGGAGGTGAATGAACCTAGCTATTGAACTTACCTATAAAGAACATGGACCTCCCCAAACAGAGCCTTTACAGACAGCGAACTGATACCTACAACATCCTGACCAAATTTCAAGGACTTTTACAACGGAAAACGTTTCCCAAAGAAAACCACGAGGAAAAACTAAACAACACGTGAGCGTTATTCCTCGACACACAAATTCGTAGTTTTATTTTTAAGTGATTTAATGAATTTTGTGGCGGAACAAAATATTGTGCCTTCTGGCTCCACTTTTGATTGTTGCAACTGTTTAAATAAGAAATCTATACTACATATAAAAGGCAAAATATTTTTTCAAAGAAAGAATAAAATGCATTTAACCTTTCTGAAACACAGATCGTATAACGGTAATTGCATTTTTATGTAAACTTGAACTTCAGTGAGAACAATTTAATGGATAAGACAGTTAGATTTGTTTTAGCATTTAAATAAAAATAACAACGCAAAAATAAAACACAAGAACTTCTAGAAAAAATGAAGCAATTCCCCCAAAATCTAAACTGTCTTTGTGTAGAATGATTTAAATTAGTCTTTCTTTCATGTTTTTTCATTATAAATAAAGGCAAAGTACAGATGTCCTTATAGTAAAATTATCCGAAAGTTTTTAATGTCTAAATTGATTTTTAGAAAAATTTCGTATGAACTGCTACATAAAACAGTGTTTTTTTTCATCATCTACCCAGGTCTTTGAAGGAAAATGGGGCTAATAATTAAAGTTTGTACGATCCAAATGCTCCTATACTGTGCTAGTCAGACATCAGGTATGCCATCGCACACACACACACACACACACACACACACGCACACAAACACACATTTAATTACCAATGCCTCTGCTTTATATAACAACAACACCCCGACACACAGACACACAACACTACGCATATCCAACAACATCTTAATAATATGTCATTGCCCTCCAGGTGTGACGCTAGTCTCCTTCCCGTCAATCAGCGAGGGGTTTGTGAGGACAGAGCTGAACAGGACCGTGTCGCTGACCTGCGCCTCAGGCACTGACGATGAGCTGCTCTGGCTTAGGAACGGAATGGCCGTGAACACCTTGGAGGGCAACAAGCTGGGCCAAAGCAGCCTGTGCGTGATGCCTGTCACCCGCGACGACCACGCCGCCATCTTCACCTGCCAGATGAAGGACGATTCAAGCCTCAATGCCTCTGTCACATTGGAGGTCACCTGTGAGTCATTTCTAGGGTTCTGGGGCAGGAGGAAGACCTCCACCATTTTAGAAATTTATACCAAAATTGTGTTACTAGAAACAAATAATTGTCTTGCGAATATTTGTCAATCTGGCAAACTAAATTAATGTTACACCTACACTTTGGTAAAAAGCTTGTTTGGTGAAGCAAACTCTTTGCCCTTTAAACCTTGCTGCTTTAGATGCCCCTGTGCATTCTGGGATAGAGGTGGTCTCAGTAGAAGAAGAAGACTCGCTCGTCCTGCAGTGTGACGTGCGAGCAAATCCACCCGTGTCCGTGTCATGGCAACAGAACGGGGTCTCTCTCGACCTGTCCCTCGGCAGCTTTGTGGCGACCAACGACGGCACCACGGCCACGCTCTCAGCGGCCATCGTCCGCCAGCGATTACACCAGGGCACGTACCAATGTGTGACCACATCTCCTGTCTACGAAAGCAGCACAAAGTCGTTCCAAGTCACTGTCAACGGTCGGTTCACTTGACACACCCGGCTAACCATACTTACACCATAGCATACTTACACATTAGACCCAACAGCACTCTCTCGCACCTACCACTCCATACCGGTGTCAAAAACATACTTTCTCAATGGACTTGTAAAATCCTGCGAGTGGATAGTTTGAAAATCAATGATGTGTAATGACCTGTGATGATTGAGATGTGTACCCCCCCCCTTTCTCTGTTTTTGATCGCTCCCCCGGGTAGACAAGACCTTGAAATTCCCTCTGATGCCGACAATAGCAGGGCTGGTGGTAGTTTTCTGCACCACTCTCCTCGCCATCGTCTCTCGCTGGAAAAGAATAGTGAAGGTATAACCAAACACAACCGTCATAAGACCTGTAGCTGTAGTCTGGAAGTCTAACAAAACACAACTGTCATAAGACATGTAGCTGTAGTCTAGAAGGTCTAACCAAACACAACTTTCATAAGACCTGTAGCTGTAGTCTGGAAGGTTTAACAAAACACAACTGTCATAAGACCTGTAGTTGTAGTTTGGAAGGTCTAACAAAACAACTATCATAAGACCTGTAGGTGTATTCTGACTCTTTATAGAGCACTACATTTCCACAAAATGCAAATGTGTTGGCATTATTACTTTGGTCATCCTCACCGTCACCACAATAACATCATCGTTATTATTATTAGCATTAATTGTGGTGCAAATACATTCAATTATAGTGAAAAAACATGGGAGAACATATTGACAAAGTGCACTATTTTCTTGTTACAGTGCTGTAAATAGAGTAATATCTCTAATGAAGCAAGAAAGCGGACACAGGACGGAGGCCTGGGGTTTACACAACCTGACGTTGTCTGGTATATATATATATATATACAGTATATAAATATATATATATAGGATTTAAGACACATTTTAACTGTCAAACAAAAGATATCTATTTAAACATTAAAGATTGCGCCAATGAGCTGTCTGTCCCTGGGTCATTTGTTGTTATCGACTATAGATCTGGCATCCCTCTTTTGAAATGGTCGTTTTTGGTCACACACAGCAACAAGAGAGATAAAGACATTGGTGGGGGGCACTTTTCCTGGTGGTCCTCTGTGAACTCTGCCCTGTCCTCTACTACCAACCAGGAAGTGGTTAAAGCAAAGCTTGTTAAAATGTTAACATGTTTACTCTCAATGAGTCAAAAAGGGAAAAGGACATAATGTAAGGCGCGCACACACACACACACACAGTAATAATACTCTGTTTCTCTCACTCTCTCTCACACACAGACAGACACACAAACACACACACACACACACACACACAGTAATAACACTCTGTTTCTCTCACTCTCTCTCACACACAGACAGACACACACACACACACACTCACACACACATGCACACCACAATGACACAGAAGCTACTTTGCTTCATTGCTACTTCTTCAAGGTCTAGTTCAAGGATCAACGTTTTTTAAAAGCAATAAAAGAAGCATAATTTAACAGGTTCACATAAAACTCAATGAGAATATTTTGTGGCCTAAGTACCACGTCATAAAAATGTCCCAGGGAATCATTAAAAGTATAGATTTCTGTAAGAACAATTAAAGGAATATTTGGTTTGGGAAAAATACAGTCAAAACAAACCCATATAGGCTTTACATTTGTCCGGGGCTAAAAGAAAGATGAAATATCAACTATTAATCCCTTATTAAAATTAATGGGGTAAAAATAAGGAAAGAAAGGGATCATGGGGATAATGGAGGCTAGAATAAGTGTTTAATATTGATCGACAGGCTCTTACATTCCATTTAGCTGACAGTGTCACGATCTAATAAATACAAAATAAAAAACCTAGGCCATGAGATGATTAAAAACACTTATTAACCAAATGTGCTACCACCAAGGGTATAGTGTTCAGGACTTCCTTCCACATTTCTGTTTGACACCCTGGACACCACCAGAGGGTAAACTCAAAACTACAAATAACTAGTTAAGATCCATCACGCCACTACTAAAATTAGTGGTAGTGTTGCCCTGAAAATGTATCATAAGCCTTAGACAGCGCCCAGCATCACTTGAGCAAGTGTGATTACTGTTTGGTTAAAAGGTCCCGAAAATTCAATTCATTCTTTGAATGAATTAATCTTTGAGTTGTATTGATGGAAAGTGCTTGGTGTGGTCTCTCCATTCACCCTCAACCTCATTGTATTACGGATGATTTGAGGGATTTTATCGGGCATTTGGAATGTTCTGCTTGGCGCTCTCATCATAATTTAAGGCGACAGTCGCAGGGAGATAAGATAAAATGTGTTGGGTATAATATGCTTTAAGTGGTGATATAAATTTAAATCGTTTTTTTCGTGATAAAAAAAGCATTCGATGTCACGGCACCATCGTCTTATCATCAGAGTTCGTTGACGTTCTACAGCACTGATAAGAAATAAAACATATTTTTGAATGAACCCAAATGCATGAGTAGAATTAATTCCATTACGTTGTATATGTTAATTATTTACAAAGATTGCCACTTTGAGATCCGTCGACTTACAAAACTATAAACTACAAAAAAAATATGGTTTGCAGTGCAGTGCACTCGCTGGAACGAAATTGTTCCCACAACACTCTCAACCAATCAACGACACGGAGCAGAGTGAGGGGTCAGTCAGGGAAAGGGAGTGGTCCCAAGAACGAGGAGTTTGTCGCAGCGCCGCCAAATTCAAACATTAGAAGAAAAGATTCGGGTTTCGAACAATCTACATAGAACACAGGTATTTAATAACAATAACGGCAGTGTTTTACTATTTCGCAAATAAGCAATGTTTTCCAATGAAATATCTAATCAGGCTTCTTATTCATTGCAATGTGATTTTGTCAGTTTGCGCGAAAGCTAACGCTAACGTCTAGTTATTTGTCTATTGTTGGGTTGTTGACGCGTAGCAACTTTTATTCTTCAACTCAGTGTTTGGACAACTTTACAGTGCTTGGCTAAAATAATTTTCACTAGTCTTATTATGTAGCCAAAAGGGGGAAAAGGTCGTCTCGCCAAAGGTCGGTTGCCATCTAATAAACTAACGTGGCCAATATCAGATACCAAGTTTGACTTACGTTAGCCAACAAGTTTGAAAGTAACATTTATGACGAGCCTGGCTTCAGACAGTGCAGCGGGACAAATCGTAAACAAAAGAGTCATTCATTGGTTTGGTTACGGTCGGTAGGGGCTTAATGCGACTATATATCGACAATAGCAACGTTTTCAATCAGATTTAGACTGTTTGACTTGTTGGATCACTAAGTGAAAGAATGTGTAACTATTTCCCATAAATAAAATCTGGGTCTCCGGTTGTAGCTGCTTTGCACCCTTAAATATTTCTTAAATTTTCTTTTTTACCAAAAGTTTACAAAAGGTTACCAAAGTTTCTTGCAATCTTTTACCGACGTGTTTATCTTGTTTTCTTAGAAAAAACATGACATCATCAATTAACACAGGTGTGGGTCTGTGGCGCACGCACACTCACCTCGATGAATCAGACGGGGCGGAAAGTTCACCCGAAGCTCCGGATCGATTCCGAAAGCTCCGCTCCTCATCGTCGCTGAATTCTCTGCGAATGTCCTTGAGGAAACGACTTCCACTGCGCTCTGTCCAAACCAACTCTCTCCCGGAGAATCCAACATGGGAGAGCCTGCAGGCGCAGCAGAAAACAAGCACCGCGCGTCTACTCGCACGCAGCGCCAGGAGCTCCATCGGCGGGATATACCAGGTATGACCCATTAAAAACAACAGGTTAGAAAACCCTGCCAAATAATGGTTTGAATGTGATGCCCTAGTTAACCTGTTCATTTACTCATATTTGTGCCTGTCTCTTTCTCCCTCAGAAGTTACAGAGGAGTCGGGCCATCGTTACCGAGGAGTGCTTGGTAGCAACGCCAGGACGCACGTGTCAGGGTGAAGGGAATCTCGTCACGGCCAGGTCTCGGACTCCAAAACGCACCCCGGGGAAAAATCCCACCGCCCTGGTTTCCACGACGACCCCCAATTGCACACCGAGATCGGCGGCCCCTCCCAAGCGCACTCCGGCCTCGAGGCGTACCCCGAGGGCGAGAGGGACCCCTGAGGCGGGCGCCGAGGTGAGGGGCGTCAAGACGGGGCGGGGCCGGAGGCAGCTGGTACGAATGGCTGCCCTGCGGAGTCCGTTCGCGTCCCCCAACACGCTGGACCAAAGGCGGTGAGTTGTTACACATTAACACAGACGCACACGGATTTGAACTACAGAATTCTGAAGCTGAAACAAAAGGGTAGCATTAAATAAAGGCTACATTTTCATCTACACACTTTAAACTGCTTTTGATTGAACAACTCCACGGGTTGCTTTGTATCTTGCATCGTCAAAGACCCTACTTTAAATATCCCTGCAAGCACAGAATACATTTTAGATGTCTGAAAAGTTTTGAGATTTTTTTGTTGTTGCTCGAACAGGAGAACGTAAAGGAAGAAAGGGTGAAAGAGATATCCGATTTGGTTGACATTTCCTGTGCTCCCCTGTTCCCACAGGGCCTTCGACAGAGACTTGGACAGCGTGTCCACTGGCCTCAGAAAGCTCAAGCGCCTGTCCCATGCCTTTAATGACGTCATAAGACGAGACGAACGGTGAGCCCTATGACTGGACAACCGCCTCAGTTCTTGTTAAATGGTTTAGACACTATGCACCTTACGTAGAACAACCCTGTTGTAAAGTATGCTGTGTTGAAAAACAACCGCAAGCTGGTAAGGGGCAGGCAAGGAAGTGCATTAAATATTTACAATTGCCATGATTAAGTTTGCAATTGCTGTCTTTCAAAAGGCATTCCAATTTAAAAAAGTTGTGAGACATTTGAATATTGCAAATGGTAAGACAATACTTATACATAAAACTCATGTCCTGTTACAGACTTTTATTATAAAGGTAGGTTTAATCTTACAAAACGTGTAAACGTGTGATTACTTAACCGACTAGCTAAATAATGGTGTGGTGTGACGGGTGTGTGATAGACTACATGCTGGAGATCTATTTCCTGCTGTTCAAATCGGGTCTGTCCCGCCAGGCCATGACTGCGTTTCCTGTTTAGAAGGAAAGGAGGAGGAGTGGGACACTTTTTAAATCTAGTGACCGTTTGCTCCTCTGAACCCTAGAAAGCTACTCTGTGTTCAGTACAGCTGCCCTGTGTCCCCTCTCTCTCTCACACACACACATGCGCACACACACACATTCCTTCTCGCCTGGAGTTTTCAGACAAGTTCTGTATTCCTGGTATGTGCAAAAGTGGGAGGGAGAAGGGAGGGGGTCACAATTGGGGATTCTAAGAATCGTTGTAGGGTGAGGGGTGTATGGGTTTGAAAATTAGAACCAGATGGAAAAAACGTTGAGTTTTCGGACGGTAAGTCAACATGATAATGTTCAAATTGGGATACAGTGTGTTATTAAATTGATATGAGAGGTTTTGGTGCAGATGACCCCGTCTGCTATCTCAATACCCCTCTCCCACACAACCCCCCCCCCCCCCCCCCCCCCTCCATGTCTTTTTCATTCATTCTCTCCTTGACCCTAACTGCATCTGAAGTGCCTGCACCAGCTCTCCCTAACGGATTTCCCTCCGATATCCTGCAGAACGGAGTGACGTTTCTTTGTGCAAATATAACGGCAGTGTTTATTTGTTTTTTTTCCTTCAAATTTTCAGCAGACGGTTCAACTATTCCCTAATCGCTGAGTAGAGTGAAAGGTAATGTGACACGCTGAGCAGGCCGTCGTTAGCGCTACAACAAGGACTATTGTTTGTGTTCAAAGGGCCGGCCTTGTAATCCTCGGGCAGAGTTTGTCCCCGATAGGACGGCAGCATGATGTGACCTCGCATGCTGGGCTGCCGACGTCCAAGCTCGCAAGCTCCTCGCGGCATGTGATCACTAGCGAATAAACTGGACGCAGACCGATCTGCTGTTGTTTTACGTTTGCTTACATTAACGTCTTATATTGAGTCGAACTGGATGAGTTGTGCCAAATCACTCGCGTTGCTTACTAGAACCTAAAACAAATGCTCGAGTGTGAAATTAAGGAAATTCGTGTTTCTAATTTAACCCTCCTCTGTTCTCCACCTTCTCTCGATAACTGACTTACTGACTTTCTGCGCAGTTACAACACCTCCCTCCCTCCCTCCTTCCAAGCATGTTGTGTGTCCATCCTCCCGTCTCTTGCGTCTTTTTCTACAGAGCCACTAACTGGATGCCCCCCCTTGTCCAGGTCACATGTGACAGAGCACTATGGAGGAGTGATGATGAGGAGGTTGGACCCCAGTGGTAAACTCAGCTGCTCGTCGATGAAGAGGCGAGCACAGCGTCTCTCAAACACAGTGGGAGGCTGGACACATGTGGCCATCGACAACATCCGAAAACCAAATTGAACTCGCCCGCGGGAGAACATGTCAACCCAAGGCTGGGGTGGGGGGGGGGGGTCTTGTGACTTTGTCTGCCTGCGGAGGGTGCCCTACCGCTACACTACCGATCTATTCTATTTTCATCCATGTGTTATCTTTGTGTGCGCTGCTAAAGAAAGGCAGCTCTCTCGTTCTATTACCTGTCAGCCTGGTTTGTGTTTTTATTTATGTCCAGTGTAGCTCTCGTTCTCTCTCTCTTTCTCTCTCTGATAAAAGTTTTTAACTTTTCGGGGGTTAGCAGGTTGTAACAAAGTCCTTGATACCACGTTGGTGTGTGTGTTTGTGTCTACCAGTGGTGGTTGCTTCCTCAGTAACTACATTCAGAGGTGGTTTACCTTGGGCTCGTTAATCATGGATGAGATTCTGAAGAGATTTTAGTTACCAAATGCTTAGAAAGAAAGCTGTCAAGAAAGCTGTCAATGAAAGCTGTCAATGTCGATTAATTAACACTAAATTAAATCTTACTAAAACTTTCTATTGACCCTAACATTGAAAAGTAAGACATAACCTTAA
Source organism: Galaxias rostratus (assembly GCA_036024795.1). Lineage (NCBI taxonomy): Eukaryota > Metazoa > Chordata > Actinopteri > Galaxiiformes > Galaxiidae > Galaxias > Galaxias rostratus. The sequence goes on along the minus strand of JAVQJS010103591.1, from coordinate 5,013 downwards.
CAAAACTAACAAACAGAATATCTAGCTTGGTTATAATGTGCGTACAATTATAATTTTTTTATTTGAATATTTTCTAGAAAACTTTTATTTTTGTCTTTAAATTTGAATGTTATTGGTGTGGTTTTATTTAGCTAGATAAAGCAGTGTTTATTAGTCTTTCAACGTTTGATAGATCATAATGGGATAAGTTACTGACAAAAAATTCTTAGCGTTGTGAAAGGTAGAAGCTTTTTTTCCTCTACCTTATTGCTAGATTAAGATTTTGCTACCCATAAGACTTTGGGACATGTGCCAGGTGAAGATAATTTGTTTGGCAACAGGACTGTCTCGGTAAAGTGCAAAAAATATTACTGAAGCTAGAGCTGCTATGTGTCTTTATAGAAAAGGGAAATACCTGTTTTACTTTTTATGATGCCTTTTTGATACATTTTTCATCCATGTCAGGTAAATTTAAAAAATGCAGCAATGGCATAATTTTTTACTCAATAAAGTATTATAAATATATCTGTCGTGTTTATTAGAACAAATATTCATGTATTACTATAAACAAATTGAACATGAATCAATGCAAATCTTCTCGATTAATTGCATTCACCATCATGCAAAGTTGGCAGCAATAAGGGGCAAAAACAAAAAAGTGCAACGAAGCCCTCTAGTGGTGCGTATGGGTCACTACGTAGTAAGACAAGATTCGCTTTGCGCTACTTTAGAAAGTTACCCTACGTCTTTCCGTAGTAGCAATCTTTCGTCACGGAAATCGCTCCTCCTCCTCTCTTCCTTTGTGCTAACTGCCGAACCCACGCTGCAGCTACCTTCTCTTGGTTACTGGGGCTGCAAAACAACAGAAAATGGCTCTTCACGTACCCAAAGCTCCGGGCTTTGCCCAAATGTTGAAGGATGGTGCTAAGGTAAAATGAATTAATGTGTAGTAACCAATAATTTAAAACAATCTATTAGACATGATTTGATGCGTCGCTAACCGGCTAGCTAGCGGAGGAAGCGCATCCATCGCGCACTGTCATGTGGGAGAGTTCTAGAACTTTGCTAGGCCGCTTAAAAATATTTCAGCCCTTTGTTGACATAAGAAAATGTTATCGTTCCTATTTTCTTTATCTAAGTACGACTAATCTTTCAAATATTTTAAAAGCCTCACTATTTCATAATTCGGGTTCAACGCATCCACTGAATAGACTTGCCTTGCAATCTAGCATGGTGATTCTGTCATGTTTGTAGTGCAGATTAGCTCCATGATGCTGTCACCGTTTTTTGCTAAGTGAATCAAGTACAGAAATCCAACAACGTTTTTTTATCTTTTCGTGACAGTTGAGGTTAGCAGGTAGTCTCTAGCCAGGTGATGATGTCTGTCATCAGGGGGTGACTAAAAAGGCGTTGCCCGCAATTGTGTATCGAGAGTATCCCCGTCTTTGTGCAGCACTTGCATTTTTAGACTGGTTTATTAATTTAGGTGTCCATCATGTGCGTTTCGTTCTAGTCGGTTACTTCTAAGATTCCAAACTATTGATAATAATTTGTCTTACTCAGTTTGTCTTTGATTGATCTAAAATGATAGGGGACTATTTGTCCGTCTCGCAACGTCTTTTCTTTACCATTCTTACTTTCCTGAAAAACTTTTTTTCTCCAGCACTACTCCGGACTCGAGGAGGCAGTTTACCGTAACATCCACGCGTGTAAGGAACTCGCCCAGACTACACGTACGGCATATGGACCCAACGGTAAACGCGTCACTCACATGCTCTGTGTAATGTTCTTTAGCTCGAGACTTAGTGTAACCTCTTTTTTTGTAAATATATTTAGACGACCAGTATGAAGCTACATGTTTCTCAACAGTGCATTTACTGTCTCTGTAATAAATAAAAAAAATCAGGCATGAACAAAATGGTCATCAACCACTTGGAGAAGCTGTTTGTCACCAATGATGCGGCAACCATTCTCAGAGAGCTCGAGGTGAGAATTGAACTATTTAAAAAAAAATCTCATCTTGAATATAAATATTATCTTTAAGGAGTGAGGCCTTGTCTACACATGCGATCGTTTCTCTCGTCGTTTCCAAGGTACAACATCCAGCGGCCAAGATGATCGTGATGGCCTCCCACATGCAGGAGCAGGAAGTCGGGGACGGGACTAACTTTGTGTTGGTGTTTGCCGGAGCTCTGCTGGAGCTGGCGGAGGAGCTGCTCAGGATGGGTCTCTCTGTGTCAGAGGTAACATTTATATATAAATAATTATGATTCCCTTTATTTCAGATGACATTAGGATTTGGTCGCTTTTTAGGTAAAGAAGTCTGGCATGGTTTTGAGGTTTTATTCCCAAAAACCTCACAAACCAACGCTAGCTCAAGTCTTTTTAGATAATCAGTTTTTTAAAGTTCTGGTCAATCAAAGAAAATAATGCATTATTTGCACCATTTGTTTCTGTCTCCCTTACATTGTCTGTCTATTTCTGTGGGTGAAAGGTCATCGAGGGTTTCGAAATGGCCTGCAAGAAGACTCTGGAGATCTTGCCGGACTGCGTGTGTACGTCCGCAAAGAACCTCCATGACATCGAAGAGGCCACAGCCATGATCCGCACGGCAGTCATGAGCAAACAGTACGGCAACGAGGACTTCCTGGCCAACCTCATCGCCCAGGCATGTGGTGAGTCGCCGCGGCAACCAGCCAATGGCTGTATCTTTTTAGCCAAGTGACAATTCGTTGGCCTTAACGTTTAGACAATTTATTAGTTAAACAGTGTCATAGAATGTTTAGAGGGGGCAATTCGTTAATCTGTGGCCAAAAAAAAAAAACTCTTTGGTGTGATTTGTCTTACATGTTTGTTTTTGTTCACGCTGCAGTCTCCATCAACCCCGAGTCCAGCAGCTTCAATGTGGATAATGTCCGAGTGTGCAAAATCCTGGTACGTAACGTCCTTTACTCGTGGCGGTGTTGTTTGTGTGAAGGCTAACGGGCTGAGTTAAGTCATTGTTTGTGTTTGTGTGAGGCTAAACAAGCTGTTATTTATCCGTGCCTGCTTGTGTGCGCAGGGTAGTGATCTAAGCAAACTGTTATTTATCCGTGCCTGCTTGTGTGCACAGGGTAGTGATCTAAACAAACTGTTATTTATCCCTGCCTGTTTGTGTGTGCAGGGTAGTGATCAAAACAAACTGTTATTCAACCATGCCTGTTTGTGTGCGCGGGGTCAAGCTGAATCTCTCTCTTTGCGTTTGTGTGCAGGGTAGCGGACTCAACTCCTCCACGGTGCTCCACGGCATGGTGTTCAAGAAAGAGGCCGAGGGGGACGTCACATCCGTCAAGGACGCCAAAATCGCCGTCTTCTCCTGCCCCTTCGACTGCATGGTCACAGAGACTAAGGTGAGGGACACACAGCGAGGCCCGAAGGTTCCATCTGGAGATAGAGCGATAGCTCACCCATCTTTTACAGTGTTGATAAAGACTGGCTCGTATGAATATATACATAACTATTCCTTCAGGGTACAGTGTTGAAAAAGAACAGACTGTATTAATATAAACTATACTGGACTATATTAATAGATACGTAACTATTCCTTCCAAGGTACACTGTTGATAAAGAACAGATTGTATTAGTTTATACATAACCTTTCTTTCAGGGTACAGCATTGATAAAGAACGGACTGTTTTAATTTAAACTAAACTTTATTAATATATACTAAACTATTCCTTCAGGGTACAGTGTTGATGAAGAACAGAGCGTATTGATATAAACTAACACATTTCTTCAGGGTACAGTGTTGATAAAGAACAGAGTGTAATAATATAAACTAACCAGTTCCTTCAGGGTACAGTGTTCATAAAGAACAGAGTGTAATAATATAAACCAACCTATTCCTTCAGGGTACAGTGTTGATAAAGAACGCCACAGAGCTGATGGACTTCAGTAAAGGCGAGGAGGACATGATGGAGGCCCAGGTGAAGGCCATCGCCGAGGCCGGGGCCAACGTGGTGGTGACGGGGGGGAAGGTGGCCGACATGGCCCTGCACTACGCCAACAAGTACCAGCTCATGGTCGTCAGGTTAGACACCCTCTATCGTTTGGTTTGGAAAGGGTCGCTCATATATGGGACGTTTGAAGTGGGAGTTGATGTTAGTGCTCTCTGGATATTGATAGTCTCGTCTCTTTGGTCTTTGCCTTCCATAGTCAATGAGCTGGGGGGGGGCATTTTGTAATATAAAAGAATCAACTGACTGAGTCCCTCTGTGGTGTGTCTGCCAGGCTGAACTCCAAATGGGACTTGAGGAGGCTGTGTAAGACTGTGGGAGCCGTCGCTCTGCCCAGACTGGTGAGTCTTTTCACCTGCCTGTGTTTGTGTGCGCGTGCGCAAAGCCAAGTGCTGAAAGACCATCCTAGTATCCCAGGACTAAAGTCTTTGGTCCTCCTCCTCTCCTTGTGGTCCTCAGACTCCTCCCACACCCGAGGAGATGGGTCACTGTGACAACGTCTACCTGACGGAGGTGGGCGACACGCAGGTGGTGGTCTTCAAACACGGTAGGGACCCCACACAGAAAGAACCCAGTCCGGAACAAATCTATGGTTTTACTTGGGGTGTACACACCCACCACCACCACCAACCCCTTTTTCTCTCGTCAAATTTTCTAATTTCATCCAGAATGCTTGTTTATAAATGATATGATAAATAACTTTTTGAAGCTTTCGTTTATTTAGTAAATAAAAAAAAACACTTTATAGTTTAGTACAACTTTTGACAAAAAAAAGAGTATCCATTTTCTCTGTACTTTCCACACGTCATTGTATCCCTGACCGTTTTCCTGCTTTCTCCCCTGTCTCCCTAAACCTTTTCCTGCTCTCTCCACTATGTCCCTAAACCTTTTCCTGCTCTCTCCACTGTGTCCCTAACCTTTCCCTGCTTTGTCCCTAAACATTTTCCTGCTCTCTCCCCTGTGTCCCTTTCCCTACTCTCTCCCCTGTGTCCCTTTTCCTGCTCTCTCCCCTGTGTCCTTTTTCCTGCTCTCTCCCCTG
>JAVQJS010103578.1:0-20021 GCA_036024795.1 Galaxias rostratus | reverse complement strand
CCTATTAACCAGATTATCCCATACATCCCTTCTTTTCTCTCTTATCAAAAAAGGATCATCCTTCCAATTCCCAAATGAGTTTGTTCCTTATTTCATAAGGTCACTGACCCCCCCCCCCCTGCTGTTTAGTACAAAGTTGCAGCGTGTCCCTCAGACCATGCCTCCACCCGGAGCTGTACCCTTTGACCTGCCCAGAACGGCTTGCTTCGTCATTGACACCCTGCACAGAAACACCACCTTTGTATGTTGGCTAAACGACTTGGTCATGAAAGGATGTTGCCTTAACATGTACACTATGTGGGTGTGCATGTGTGAGAAGTCCTGAGGGGCTGCTTTAACTGGACAGGTGTGTGTCTTAAGGGATTGAACGAGTACCTGATGCCCCAGAAGCAGCGGGATAGCCGCAGGTTTACTCTGGTCAGTCGCAGTGTGGAGATCCTGAGGTTGGAGAAGACGCGGTTCGACGAGCGGGTGGACTCCATCGCGCTGAAGAAGCTGGAGGCCTTGCAGAAAACCTACCCCAGGTAAGACGGACGTCGCTTGAATACGAAAATGATACACACTCGGTTACCTGGCAAGTGGCAAGCTGTCTTGTGCTTATTGTACTTCCTTGGTCACAGTCGCTATTAGTGCCCTTACTGCCCTCACACTTCATTTTGAATTTATTGCTATTCTATAATTTGTACTTATTTTTGGCAATTTTAGATTTTGTATTCTTAACTTGTATTTTATTCTGCTGAGTTGGCCGACTCTCGTCCAGCCCATTTCATTGCATGTTGGCCCTGTGTTAATTACATATGACAAATAAACTTGAAACTTGGAACTTGAACTAATGAGAGGTGTTTTATTGGGAAGATAGAGAACAAAGACTTTTACATGATAGCATCTGTGAGTGATCGAAGGGATTTTTTTTTGAACTGAGGACATTGGGCGGTTCCCCATTCCACCCAACGGGGTTTCATGACCTATTTTCCATTGCAGTGATGAAGAGCTGTGTAAGGTGTTCCTGCAGCACAGGCGATGGAAGGACTACAAAGACTGTGTGGTGTGTGACCTGCTCCAGCCTCAGATAGACCTCTTGATCTCAAAGGAGAAGCAGGTCCATGGCCATCGTGGTCAGAAGCAAGCCAAGCTAGCCCTAACCAACTCACACAAGCACTGTCACTAAGCGGCCAAAGGTTCAAATAAAGAACTGAGACTACCACTTGTGGCACAAAAGAAGTGGTTATATATAAGACTGCACTGTGTCAGATGCCCAAGTGCCTGCAATAATATTAAAACAAATTAAGGATATATAAAAAAAACTACTTTAGCTTAGCTATACCTTTACGTAGTACGCAGTACCCTCTCAAATGTACCGATCAGTCAAATGTATGTGTACCCTGGCAAGTATGGCCTAAGAAGTGAAGGCCATTGTCTTCAAATAACTGAACTGTCCAGACACATTACTACTCCCACAGTACAGCCCTGTTATTCCAAATGGTCTTTGGTACTATTATATTGACAGACGTAATCGTAATAAATTCCATTTTTTGGTCTCTCTCAATCTTCATACAACATCTTCGTACTTATTAGTTTGTAAACACTGTAAATGCAAAATATTTTTTCACTGGTCTCATAATATTTGCCACATGTTATACATGCTATATGTCAATCAGTAAGTAAATAAACAGCTAATTAGTTAAATTGACATGCTTGTATTTAAGAAATTCTGCTTATACATAGTGAATGGCATTGTAACTATTTCAGAAAGTAGCTTTCGGTTGTTGTTAAACAAAGCAGCTGTCAAAATACCAAACGTTGTTCAGCATGCCTGGCTAAAAGAAGAAAGAAAACAATTGAGTAGAAGCCCAGATCGTGATTTTAATTTTTGTTGCACCATATTAGTACTGTATAGATACATACATTGGCACTAGCACAGACAACTAACTGTTAATCCGATCAATCTAAAATAAATCACCTTGTGGCGGCAGTTATTTACCAGTGAGTGAATTGGCTCCATTTACATTACTCCTCTCCTACCCAGGATCACTCGACACTATTTAACTTTCTCTGTGTTCACTTACAATAATCACATTATCATGAATAATTCAAACATGTAATTAATGAAATCTTTCACTATTCCTAAAGACAAGTTATTTAGTCTTAGTTCATCCGTCAACTTTCCAATGTTACATTAGAAAGGTTAATTACCATATACCAACAGAATACAAATATTTTGTAATTTACAAATGCAACACGTGATTAAACCGCATTTCAATTTTGAAATACACCAAGAACTAAAAGTTTTAAAAGCTTATTGATCACCTTAAAATTTCTGAAAATGTATTTAATTTTATTTTGTCATTTCATCCATTATAAGGTTGCCTACAGCAAAATCCCACAGATAAACCACTGTTTGATAAAAAATGAAACACTATCAGAAGTCAACTTCACAAATAACCTGAGTTGGACAATTTTGAATGATTGTGGGATTGTGAACTGTGTGAGGGCTTCTTGCAGGTGATAATATACTCGGGTAGAGCCTGGTACCCGTTGAATATGACAAGGGTTTCGTGGTCTCCACACAAACTGTCATACAGAATGAGTGGGTCTTGGCTACGATAGGGTGGCACAATCAGACCAGGTGCACCACTAACAGAATACCCCTCTAGCACTTGAGCCTCAACAAAGTAAAGGTACTCCTCCTTATCAGCTAGATTTTTCCACAGCTTCATCGCCTTTCCCACACTGCCAGCAAAGTAGATCCCATCTCCATAGTTTTGAGCTGCGAATTTAAAGCAAGACACCGATTTTAATACCGTTGATGAGTAAGGTTGCGTGCAGATTCATAAAGATAACACAGTGTCTCTCGGTTTCAAGAGGGTTTATGTGCCCCCCTAAAAAGCTCACTAGAGACAGGTATGTATTCTAAGAAATCCAAACGGCGCCCTGGATAGAAAACATCACGCTATTAATGGAATCTGTACTGTAACCATGCTTCGTCTAATGCTTCAAATGGAGACTTTTTTAATCGAATTGATTGGTTTAAGCCATGTTTTACTAAGAAACATACTATCTGGTGGTGCATATTCTCTATGGAAGCCGATGCGGTGGACCATGTTGCAAAATTGGGCTGGTAGGCGTTGATACATTTGCCGGGGCCTGGAGGATATATTGAGCTGTTTCTTCTTAAGCTCAAACAGCTCCTTCAGAGTGGGGTTCTCCACTCTGTCCACCTGAAACATAGGCCAGGGCCTCACATGTACAGCAACAAATCACAGTACCCAATCTCTTAATAAATCAAGTGCTTGAAAACCGATTCTCTTGTGCAAGAGTTGATGCACATAGTCCTACAGTGTGTTGAAAATGCATGTAATGAGAGTAAGTGACACTTACTCTGACAATGGTGAGCTCGCGGAACCTGCCAAATCTATCATCGTAACCTAGAAAACCGTAGACGATCGTTGTGGGTAACTTCTTTCCATTAGGGGTGCTGCAGGTTGAAAGTGCAGCCATAGCAGACTGCTCTTCTTGTGCAAACTCCTCCTGGACTTTGCAGCACATGCATTCTACCTCTAAGCCGGCAGCGTTGACATTTTGGTCAGACCCTTTGACGACTATGCTAGCCAGGCCGTTGTCAAAGGACTCGTCAATGAAAACATTCCACTTCTGTTGAACATTTACCAACTCTTTATACTCCCGCTGACCAAAGTGCTGAATGAAGTTGTTTTGAATGATGATTTTATGAATGGGAGTGGAAAGGGCCGTAATAATCCATGCTTTGGCTTCTCGGGTTGCTTCGTCTGTAGCACTTGTCAGCTCAATGAAGAGCTGTTGCCCTGTTCTCATTTCAGCTTTGTGATCACGATGATCGCTTGTGGGTTGAAACACTGAGAGAAGAAAACTATTTTAGGTGCAGAAGTGAAGGACTCAAACTACAATGGAATCATGAAATGCTCCAAACTCCAGAAATCTTTGATTTTATTGTCCTATAACAGCACTCTCACCAGCATGATGAAAGTTGAGAATGACACTGCGACTACTAGGGTCTTGTTAACACACAAGAATAAAGTACCATTTTACAAAAATAGGTGTTGAATATATTTAAGAAATTCCATGCGATAATACAACAAATCATCTATAACTGACTGAACAGAGCCCTTTTCGTAAGCTTCCATGATTCTCTCTGCCTTCTCCTTATTTACTAAAAAAACTGAGCTCTGATGTCAGACAGAGATTTTACACTACACTGCATTTCAAATGTCTGCACTGGTGTTTGGAAAGATAATAGCAAGTATTCTCTTGATTACTTCAATGATTGTTTTGTTGAAGTAAATTCACTGACAAAATACATTGTTGCTATTTTAATGTTAACAAATGATCGAGGTGAATGGCAAGTATAATCATATAATAATTTCCATGTCAAAGAAGCGATCAACCTAATACTACTATAGCCTCCACACTTGTACTTTAACTCGGTATGACTGCATGTTTTATAACTAGACAACCCTGATGTTTGGACATACAAATAAAACCAATAGACTTTCCCCATTGTATCCCACATTTTTGTGATACAATTTTTGTGTGTAAAATAAATATACAACAGCCCTCACTCCATATGCATTTTTTACAATGCTTCTTTTAAACATTTTATTACCTTGAGTGGAACGGTTTGAATCATGAGAATGTCTTGCTCCTCCTTGAACTGATTTCAGTTTATCTTCAAATGCCTAAGAAAACGTCAATTAAATTTGCAGTCAACATCGCAGTATTAAGTTGAGTTGTCCCGTATGCTTAAACATCAAGCTGGCTGCCCTCTAATGAAATACAGGCACATAACAAAATTGCTATAAATAAATTGTTTTTGATTCGATTTCAGCTAGATCTTCCTTGACATGGCAGAAATCTGACCTCTCACTTACTACATTAGCAACTTGACCTGGGGTTTGATCCCTTAGTTCCTCAATTTAAAAGAAGCACTGTAAATAATTTATGATTAATCTGCAATGTCAGGGATTCCTGTAGAAGTCATATATGTGTACTGTTGGCATGTCAATATTTTTGTATTAATAGATCCTGGACTATTATCTTTGGACACTTGGTGGCGGTCATGAGATGCAATGGATTGCATAATTATTCAAAGGTGACAGGGAAGAGGGAAACAGTAGGGAGGGAGCCACACAGTTTTCACCAGAGGAGCAACAGATCACCACACAGTGACTTACTGCATTGGAAAACCCAGTACATCAATAAACCACAAATCAAACTACAATAACAACTGAGCCATCTGTTTAGGGGACTGCGTAAATTCACTCCACTACCTGTGTACTCATTGGAAAGAGGTACATAGGAAAAGGGCAAAAGTTGTCGTCACAACTTATCTTCCACTATTGTAAAGTAGTTTGTTTCGAATGACCATGGTGCAATTGTACCCAAAATAAAAAATAAAAATTCAAAAACTGAAGATTAACACAAAGATGTTTTGATCAAAAACTAAATCCGAACAAGACTGAACAATGCACCCATCAAAGAATAGGTCATTGTTGTAAAAACTTAAATTTGTCTGTAAGTAAGACACTGCCCTCGCTTTTGAAGACAATATTGTGGACGTCATGTGGGAATTTGGTTGGCTTTGCTTACTCTCACCTTATACGTCTTCTGGTCTTTTGGATAGATAACAAAGTTAATTTCCATGCGTGTTTTAGGATTGCTATGAGCAAAGTTGACCGCCGCATCAATCATGATCTTGGCAACCTCCTCTCTACTGAAATTCAGTGTCCCTGTGCCAATGGCTGGGAATGAGATGGACGACAGACTCTGTTTTAGTGCCATGCTCAAACAACATAAGATGTTGTCGCTCAGGATCTGGTGAGTAAACAAATAAATAATAAATACATTCAAAAATGCAAATTTAACTTAAAAAATAAATGAATGTACTCAACTTAACACTCTGAAGGGTTTATCAAGAGACAACTACGAACGTATGTTATTACAGTTACTATAGTCACTATCAAACAAAGCTATAATTTAGTGTCGAGTCATATGTCACTGTAATAACTAATATAGAACTCAATAAACAATAATTATACAAAGAATAATACAGAAATATATTATTATTTCAATACTACACGGCTACTGAAGTGACGTGAATGTAAATGTCACCATATGCTTTCATAATTTACCTTATTGGACCCTTTCTCTTTACGACGACATATTGCGTGAAACACATATCTTGCATCTAGCTTGTGTCCCTTGGTCGCAATGACATTACCATATGATCCATAGGGATTTGACCGCACTTCAGACTGAATGGCTTTGCCAGCAGTTTCTAAAATGGCTTTTGATATTTCCCCATTTGACAGATCAAGATCAGGAGCAATAGTATTCACAATGGCATCCGACTGTGAAGGGGAAAAAAATATTTGTATATCATGAAAGCCTTGTTTAGAGGAGTTCAAATCTGAACATTAGGGGTACAGTAGGGTTTGTTTTAAGACTATAAGGTCCATCTTTCTTTTTAATCTCCAAATTTTTATAATTGATTCTCAAAGTCATGCTACAGACATGTTACAAATCCTTTGGAACAACTATTGTAGTTCTACCTTGTTCAAAACTGTTTATCTAGAGGCCAAAATAAGGGCAGCTCAATCTTCTAGCATCAAATTCATCCTTTTAGCTAGGTCAGATAAGTCAGATTGTTTGTGTCATCTGGTCAAATTCCTATTCTGTCTGTGAATGGACCCTCTACTGTGTTAAGACTGTGTCCGAAAAGATGACAAACATGCATTTAGTGTGCTGCTGACAAAAGCCTAAAGATCAGGTAAACATTTAATTTAGAAGCAGAGTACAAAACCATACATTTTATATATATATATATATATATATATATATATATATATATATATATATATTTATGCATGTACACATACATATAGGCATACAGACATAGCAGAGCAGACAATCTTTACCTTTTCGTCTTGAATCAAGGCTTGCTTTAGGTTAATCTTGACATTGTTGATTTTCAACAAAGGCTCACTGGCTCTGTTCAGCATGTGGTTGTGTGATTCCTGATGTGGTAACAGCATCTTGCATGCAATTTCCATTGCACTGACAGAGGGCTCATCATTATTAACAAGACGGACTTCCAATGGGTTTTGATTAGACTTACTGTAGTCCTTTATGGTCACCACAATAATGTCTGCACAGACTGATAGGGGAAAGTTGAACAGGCCGGAACTTATGGCAGGAATGGCGACGGATCGAAGATCATAACGTTGTGCAGCCATTAAAATGTTTTTAATTGCCTTTTTTAACAAGGGTTTTGCTTGATCGACTTCATAATGTGATGGATTATTGCTAACAAAGGGACCCACAGCATGAATTATCTTCTTACATTGTAACCGTCCAGAATTGGACACCATAACACCTCCAGTGGGCAACGGGCCCCTTGTTGATATGTAGAAGTTACTCTCTTTTTGTATCTCCGGACCACCAGCATCACTGAGTGCTTGTGCAAGGCCTCCTGTATGCTGTAGATTAACATTCGCAGCGTTGACCACCGCATCTACTTTGTGAGTGATGAGGTCATCTTTCCACACTGACAACTGTAGCCCGTTATTTAACTTCGCAGTGAACCTTATTTCAGAGGCAAAAGCATTATCCCCAAACTGGTTGGGGTGTAGTTTGGCTTCGCAATTCAAGCCATGAAATATGGGCACACAATTAAACTTGTTTTTCAGGGTGAATTCCAGAGCAGGTAAACAAAACTCTGCAATCCTCACCATCTCTTCCGGTAGAGGAAAGCCCTCTGATTTTCGGTCCATTACCTCCACTGGATATACAAATCTACAGTAAAAGTTTTGGCATGTTAGATATTTTTGGGGAAAAAGTGCAGGGGTATGAATACTTTCCAGATGCACTGTATCTACATGAATGTCATGGTAATGCCGCTGAGGTGCACCTAAATGTGATTGCAATAACGAATGTCCAATTGCCTAAAAAACTTCCGATGTTGAATCAGTATTTGTCATGCCATCATGAATGTAGTCATGAACCAGAAGGCATTTTAGATCAATTATTTGGACAAAAAATGCAATGGTTGGGTTCCTGAACGGTAAACAGTGGCCACAATAGCGTTGTAACGCAGTATTTAGGCATTTAAACGCATTGCCAATTTCCTGACAAAAATGCCAACACAATGTTTTCCGATGATATCACAATCCACAAAACTAAACAAATGCAAACAAATGTTTGATAGACTAAATGTATGTTTAATTTAATTTAAAACATTCGTACACTCACCAAGCAACGAGAATGAAACCAGAATGACCAGAGAATGAAAGCAACTTTGCAACTTCACCCCTCACAGAAACCTAATTAAAACTGCGCAGAAGGCCAAAATATTGTACGCAAATGTTCTTTCATCGAAGTTATTTATGTATTGCTTCTTTTCTATTCTTCTTTTGCGAATGCGTTGGCGAAGCATTCAAGATCAACCAACACCAAGATGTAAATAGGAAGAAGCAAAGTTGACAACTCATTGGTTAAAAGGAGCATCATTTGCAAAGAATCAAAAGTGAAAGTAAATTTGCTCTATATCAGTCATACCAGTGAAGTGACACACTTTACTTTCACGACTGAGATGGCACACACATACTGTTATGCTTTGCTTGTCGAACTCGAAGGGAACGCCGTTGTTCCTAAACTTAAAAACAAACTAGTCAAGTATTTCCAAAGTAAAAAATCTAGAGGCGGCGACTGTAAGGTCGAGTACGAAGATTCTAGCAGAACAGCTTTGCTGTGGTTCCAGACGGAAGAAGGTATGATTCGCATGCGTATAGAAGGGCAGTTTGAGAATTCGAAAGGATTTTTCGTATTATTCTGAGTGATACGCTTTTCCAGACAGTTTTACAACCATCTATGTCCCCCTCCATGTAGCTAGGAAACGGAGCGCGTACAGGTTTGTTGTGAACTCTAGCACAAACCTTCAACATCCACGAAAAGTGGTCTGTAGGCCTGGGCAAGCTTAAAACGTATCAGAAAATATTGGTGCTTGATAATAAGGAACCCCAAAATATTTTGTAACTGGATCACAAAGTTGGATGAAGATCTTTCTATAGCCGGATTTTGTTTTCGTGTATATTTCACATTGTATTTTGTTGACAGTCCCTAACATTATAAGGTCAGACTTGAGACAAACCTAAAGGACAGAAATCTGCATTTATAGAAATTTTAAGACTGTAGAAGGCATGCTGAAGTGAAGTGAAAAATATTAGCTAGTGTCACTATCTATATTGTGTATGTTGTATTTGTATTTGTTGTATTATGGTATAGCTGTACGTGTGTTTAAATTTCTAAAACTACAAAAATGTTTATTACCTAATGTTTATAACTATAAGTAAATTGGCAAACCATCAGAGTTCTACTACACAACACACTAGTAATACAACTGCATCATTACAGAAGTGTACAACACAACTCACGGTAATACAATTACATCATTACAGGTTTTCAGAATGATTTGTACTGCACACACTATAACACAACTACACATGTTTGTGTAATGTCAACTAAACCCGACATATTTGTGTCATGTCAAACTAAAACCTAAATGTCGTAAGTACAGGGACCTGTAGGTAGCACTTATGTGGCTACACATATTGATACACATGATTTGCTATCCACATGCTTTAGCCTAGTTCTAAGAATAATTTGAAAACAAGGTAGACTTAAAAAAAATCCTAGTATAAGCATTTCCCCCTCATCAAATGGACATTACGGCGCAATAGTTACTGTAAATTAGGATAGCCTGTGTTTGTGTCACATGATTTATCAAGCCAAGAGATGAACTCCTGTGTTGTTCCCCCCCCTCCTCCTCTTCACAGCCAGGTTAGGGGTTCTTAGTAAAGAGGCACATGAAATCTATCTAGATCAAGAAGTGCTGAAATTAAACGTCCGATTGCCTGTATCAACATCTGTAGAGGTAAGTGTGAGAAGACATTATGCAAAAAATTCTGTATGCCAATGTATGTCCAATTTTAAATAACCATTCCACATTAGCAAAATATGACTATATGACTGTGACCCCTAACCACCTGTCTTGAGAATAGCTACATTAAATGTCTATTTAAGGCTTAGTTCTGAGGCATCAACATTATAGAAAAGCCCTAGTAGTAGTTTATACTTACTTGAACGAACAAACAAAGCGAGTGTTTTTTTTGCAGCACTGGTTGCAATCTACCAAATAGTAAAGTGCAAAATTAACTTGTCTTCAATATTTCCATACACAGGAATCTGCAGTAAACTTGAGCACGACTTGTGAGTATGCCTATTTATGGGTAAATTTTTAGCTCTTCAAAATTAACATGAGTTGAAATCTGAAAAGAAGAGAAGTGCAGTGTTACATACTGCTTCCAGGACTTTCAGGACAGTAAAGCTTGTATATCTTCTGGGTGCCTTGGTTATCCAATTTGTTATACACCATTTCCCTTTCTAAGAATTTCAAGTAAGAGTAACTACATTTATATATTTCCAGGAAGGAAGGCCCTCAATGACTACGCATTAAGTTCCATAGCTTTGGTTTTGAATAGTTTCAGCTGCAGCATATGAACAATGAATAAGTACCTACACAGACAACAAACTGAATCAGCTAGAAACTTTAATCGAGCAAAGGCGTTTTTATTGTCTTTTAGTAAGTTTCCTCTGACAGCAGCAACAGAGGTTGCGTTTTCAGAGTAGTTTTTTAGCCATTGACTTTTCTTTTTTGTGTTGCCTGCCCTATTGCCACAAAGGTGAAGTTCAAACTGATCCATTTACAAAGAGTGACGGTAGTGCTACCCTCCCATTCTCCTACTTACATAAAAACCACAATTTGATAGTTAGTGTCAACTAATGAGTACGAGAGTGCCTTTACCAATTAGTCATGCAACTCATTGTAAGCTGTGTCTATTTATAACTGTGGCTGTTTGCAGCTTGGGCATGTGTACTGAGTGATTCCCTCTGACTTATACCCTACATAAACCCAGCATATGTCCTAGAGACAAAATCTGTGTTTCAAGTTGTTGAACATTTATGATCTGTTTGAATCAGGGATAATGTTAAAAAATGTGAGGCTACATTTAACAAAGAAATCAGAGTGAAGGAAAGTGAGATAGCATGGCTTGACAGTCGAGCACATACAGTTTGTGTGATAAGCGTGTGTTGTTTTCCACTTGGCTTACTTTGCCTTTATGATAACCAAGCATTTGAACTGTACTCAGATGGTCAAACTAGAAGACCTTTATCTATACTTGGTAATGTCCACATTCTGAATATGAGTAATTCAATTCATTAGGTCATAGGGACAGAAAGGACAACCATCAGCCATCAACTAAGCGGAAGGCAGAATCCATTACGCCCCTAAAAGGAACAATAGGCTCCAAAAAGCCAGCCGTTGGTTAGTACTCCTGTGCTATTCGTCAGAATAGCAGAGAGCAAGCCACGCAACTTTACACTGTGCTTAGGAAAACAATTTACCCATCAATATGTTTGTTTTCAGCGGATGTTGGCGCAAGCGAAAGCCTCCACGCACATGGAGATGGGCTATTACCAGCTGCAGCTGAGGATCCTGACGCAGGGAACACAGACGCCCCGAGGGCGGCGGAGGAAGAGGAGGAGGCTACCTCCACCTCAGCTCTGTTGGAGAACGTTCCAGAGAGCATGAACCAGGAGCACCTGGAGATGCTTGTGGAGAACATTCTAAACAGCGGCACATCCGGCTCCGAATCCCCCGCTGCCTATCAAAACTTCAACCTGGAGCTCATCCCTGGTCGTTTAGCTGTGGTGACCTTTCAAAGTGCAGAGGGTAAAGTATGAAGTGTGTGTGTGTGTTTGTTCCCTGTACATGTGTCAGAGCTATGGTAATGACGCCTAGGTTATAACTTGATAGAGACCTTCCCTAGCAGCTATAGCATAGCATTTAAAGTTTTGTTTGCTGGTGGTTTAGGGTGGTGCCTATCTCATTCTGCTTCCTCTGTGTAAAAAAGGGCTTACAGGGGAGACTTATCACCAGGATGGCTGTAAAGACGAATTGGTTAGGAGGTTGAGCTCTATCCATTAGACCTATACTGAATTTAATTTGCAGGATAGGCGAATATTCATTACGTTCATATGTTTCTGCACTGTTTTCATTTAATTTAATTCAATTAATTTAAACTTTATTTATTGTGTGTGTGTGTGTCTGTGTGTGTTTGTAGGTGCGTGTGATAGAGAAATAGAAGGAACCTGTCACTATCCTTACTGTTTTTACATTCATCGTATAAACATAATCTTAAAATGCATCATGCTTTCTTTCACATTTGACAGAGACCTGTAATTTCATCTCAGACTGCACAACCAACAAAAAGTTCACAAAAAATCTACTATCTGTCAGACCTCTGGAAGTCACCACCAAAATTAAAGTGGAAGACATACCCCAACAAATAAGTCCCGACCACCTTCTTCTGTACTTTGAAAGAGGAGGTGTGGTTGTGGAAGACGTTTTGCACCACCATGAGGAGCAGTCTGCAATCATTACTTTTCAAGATCCAAAAGGTACAATGTCTGTTTGATGATAAACTAAACTTGACATGTTTGTTATTCTCTAATTCAAACAAATGCTACAACATTAACTAATCTACTTTTTGTTGCTTTTAACCAGTTGTTCAGAAAATAATAAAAAAAACACATCACATTGAAGGAAAACCCATCAAGGCTTTTCCCTTTCATGAATCTATTGGAGAAACCCTCTATGGCAAAGACAGACCTGCACTGAAACTTCCGCAAGCACTTTCTGAGAACCTTGATCCAGCCATTTGGACATACATTAAGGACAAGTCAGAGGCTACAGAGACAATACAGAATAAACTTGCAAAGCATTTCTGCAAGGTAGACCTCCAACAGCAGCCTGTTCTTCTAAGCCCCCTACCCTCTTTGTTACATCAAAAGGGTATTAGCTCCAAGGACATTGAACGATGGAAGCACAATGTAAAGACAGTGTTATCGGAAGCACTGACAACAATGAAGTCTTTAAATCTGCATGTGCCAACAACCGCATGGGAAGAGTCTCTTGAAGAGATCACCATGACCTTGACAAGGGAGGATGTGGTGATTGTCCCAGATCAGCTCCGAGGCGTTATTGCAGTGGCTGGCCCTGTAGATGACGTGGGCAGGCTTGAAAAGCCCCTCCAGCAAATCCTGGGCCGGATTGACAAAAAGGTCCACCGGGTGAAGTCAAGTGTAGAGGCAAAAACTAAATTGTCGCAACCCATATATAACATCCTGTTACTAGATGGCCTGAAAGACGAAATGACTCGGGACTATCCAGAGATGAGGATGGTCTACAATAGGGAGAGCAAGTGTGTGACGGTATATGGCCTACCCAATGAGGTGTTGGGCGCTCAACAAAAGATACTAGACGGAGTCATGTCCCTGAAACGGAAAGTGATTGAACTGGACGACTCTGTTCACGAGTTCTTGCAGGACGAAGATCAGGATGAGGTGACCAGCTTCCTTCTCACATCAAAGGGGATGGACGCAGTGCTTGAAATAGATGGGAGGAGAGTCCACTTATCTGCTCTCTCAGAGAAAACCCTCGTTGAAGTCGAGGTCTGTCTGAAAAATGAGCTCATCTCCAGAAACATTAATGTTGAAGACTCCTCTGTCTTGAAGATGTTAGAGTGGCAAGACCTGGTCAACCGTTTAGCGGACGCTGCCAACACTTCTTTCCGGAAAGTGATGATCAGTTACTTCCAAGAAAGTCAGCATGTGGTCGTGTCCGGGTACCGTGAGACAGTTCAAGCAACTTGCGAGGAACTTGACGACTTCCTTTACCAGAATGCGGAGGTGAAGGAAACCATCACGGTCAAGGCCAGCACTGTAACACAATTCATCAAGGAGCATAAGAAACAAGTTTGGCAGGACAAAGTTAGGGACAAGGTTACTGCCATTTTCAAAGACGAGGGTATTTTCCTAAGTGGTTCCAGGGGCAGCGTCACCGATAGCAAGGCCTTATTTGAAAACTTGGTCTCCTCCACATTCTTTGATACCTTGAAGATTTCCAAACCGGGTGCCAAGAAGTTCTTCCAGGACAATGAAACCATGTATATCTCTTCAGTAAAAAATCAGACTGGTTGTGTGATACAGTTGGTGGACAGAGAGGACTCGGAATGTTTCAGAAGTTCCAGAGCACCACAGGCAGTATACCAGCTCCTGACACAAGATGGGGTGGAAATAGTTGTATGCAAGGCTGATATGTGCACTTATTCCGTTGATGCAGTAGTAAATGCTGCTAATCAGACCCTGAACCACCATGGTGGACTAGCTGGTGCACTCCTGAAAGCTGCGGGCTCCCAATTGCAGCAGGAATGTGAAAAGCTCATTCAAAGCAGGGGCCACCTGAAGCCAGGTGACTGTGTTTTAACAGCTGCAGGTGGCCGACTGGCCTGCAAACACATCATCCATGCAATAGGACCAAACTTTGACAAGGCCAACCAGCAGAGGGTGGTGGGCCAATTGAAAAGGGCGGTGAAAGGAAGCCTGGAACTTGCAGAAGGTCATCACTGCCAATCTGTGGCTCTGCCGGCCATCAGCTCGAACCAATGTGGATTCCCTCCAAACTTGTGTGCTGAAACTATTGCTCAGGCAGTCAAGGAGTTTTGTGATGACAGGTTTGGTGAGAACACTATTCGGAAAATTCATCTTGTAAACAATGATGACAACATTGTTCAGGAAATGGAGGCCGCCACAAAAAAGCAGTTTGGAAGCCATGGCACAGTTAGTTCTCAGCGGATTCCTCAGACTGTTTCAGCCCCTCGCCAACAAGCTATTGAGATCCAGACCTCAAGTACTTCTGACAGAGTGCGGACCAAAGAGGGTTTGACCATAGCTCTGACAAAAGGGAACATCCAGGATACTACGGTAATTTGCACTTTATTTTTATATTATCCAATGAAAATATCTTATATCCATGCTCATACTTATCTATGACTCTAGTAAACTTGATAGTTTGATCTCTCTGGTTATTAAAGTTGACCTAGGTCAATATAAAATAAATATAAATGAAAATATAAATTTGCTTCATACGCTATCATATTTTGCTGAATCTTTACAGTCAGAAGTGGTTGTAAACACGGTGGGTGCTGATCTTGGACTCAATGGTGGACCTGTATCAAAAGCCATTTTTAGCACTGCTGGCGCCGAACTTCAGGTATTGATAAACCAACAAAAATCTGCTGGAACTGTTGGTGAAGTCATCGTCACCAATGGCTGCAACCTTAGGAGCAAGCATGTGTTTCACACCATCTGCCCTCATTGGGACAAAGGACAGGGCCAAGCTCAGAAGGTAATGCTGGGGACTGTAAATGTTTAGATTAAAAAGGATTATTTCTGTAGTGTTATAATGAAAGTTCGACCTCCTTCCCCCTGTGAAGAGATAAGAAGTGTGTAAAAGTACGGTTCTATGCTGAGGTGAAACTTCCATTTCAGGAACTGAGTGGAATTGTGAAAGAGTGTTTGAATCAAGCAGAGCAGATGCATCTGGCTTCCATAACATTTCCTGCCATCGGAACGGGAAACCTTGGCTTCCCTAAAGACATAGCTGCTTCTCTGATGTTGGATGCCGTGGTACAGTTCAGCTGTGATTGCAAACCTAACCACTTGAAAGAGGTAGTGATTGTTCTCTACCCTGGTGATCATCACACCATTCAGGTAAAGACAGATCGCTTTGAAATTCACAAAACTGAGTGTCCTCGTAACATCGTCTTCTAAACATGATGTTCATCTTCCTCCTTCCAGAGCTTCACTGATGAATATCAGAAAAGGTTTACGTCTCCTTCCTCATCCTCAGTTCATCCTGCCACTTCTGCCACCAAACAAAGTACACAAATTAGTCATTTTTATTATCATTATTATTATTATTATTTGTTGGATTTATTTTTTTCTCTGGGTGGCTTTGTGCGTATACAAATTGGTCGCCAAACTCAATCCACACAACTAATTAAGAAATAGTCATCACACACAATAGTCGTTCTGAGTGATACCAGAGCAGCCAATTTTGGCTAGACTTGCCCACCTAACATATTGCAACAGACTTTTGCACTCACAGATCAAATACACAGACCGACCAACCGACTCCAGGTCTAGTAGGTCGATTTTGTGCCAAATCGTGTTTGAAACATTTTGCAAGCTGCATTGATATTGATTGATACAGAAGGAAATTTTATGGAAACAAATAAGAATAATTAAACTTGTAATGCGGTTTGTTTTGGAACATAATTAATGTACAGTTTAACTTTCATTGTGTTACTACTTCTTAAAATCATGGTTTTGGTATTATTGAAAAGTATATAAGTCATGGTGGTTCAGGTATAATTTGACTAACCACCAAGTTGTAAAACAAAAATGGTGTTCTTACAACAAAATGCATTAATTTTTCTTGTGGGAATTTTATTTGCAACTCAGACTTGACATGTTGCTCTAAACTTTTGTTGTTGTTTAGAAGGTGCCTTCAGCAAAATCACCTCAATCTCAGGAATGCACGAAACCAAAATGGGAACCGTGGCTGTACAGGTTGTTGTAGGTGACATAACCAAGGAGACTACTGATGTCATTGTCAACTCTACCAATGAGGAGTTCACTCTCAAATCAGGTTTAACTCTTCACCTAATTTTAACTGCCTGTCATTTTAGGCTTGGCCCACAAGTGAAACTATCTTGTAACCAGAGTGTCCTATACATTCTTGCACAATCATAACTCTCTCAGGTAAACCTTCAGTGAGATTAGGGGTGTCTTTGTAGGAGGTAGAGTTAACGGAACCACACAGACCTACAGTGTTTGGACAGGCCATAACAAGGCCTGAATCTACATTTGTTTCCATTTTTACATGTATAAGTAATGTGTCCTTATCTGAATATACATTGGCTGAAAGGATAGGGTGACAGACTGAGCTTTGTATGCATTGAAACATGCAGAGCATGAAGAAGATAAACAAAAAGTATTTTTTAAAACAAGCATAGTTCCATACCAAGTAGTACTAAGGATATTTTTGTCAATGTGAAACACACTTACAGTGAGAAATATGAAGTTTGATGCGCAAAATCATGTGCACCTAAAACTAACTTAAATAATTGACTTTCATAATTGATGTAGTCAGGTCTTCTAAAACATCAATTAGAAAAAGTTTTTTTGCATACAGTAGAGTAAATTAATGAAACAGTATGTTATAGTTTAATATACAGGTTCGTTTTGGTCCCTCTTTAGGTGTGTCTAAGGCCATTATGGAGGCAGCTGGACCCTCTGTGGAGACAATGTGCCAACAACTTGGTAAGCACCATCAAGCCTTTGCAGCTGCTTGTTGTTAGACTTAGAAGAAAAAGATTAAGTGTTCAACCCTAGTTTTTGATTTTGAATTGTTATTAATCAAAATATGTGTTAAAATTACCAAGTTATGTTATCCCTTCACTTCAAGTCTCTTTGATCTAATATGGGTTTCGATTGAAGTGTCAGAATAGCTAGGTCATGCACACTAAATACACTCCCTCAAAATTTTATTAATATAAAATGTAATTGTTTTTTTAGGAGCCCAGAAAAACAATGGGATGATAATGACTGAGCCTGGTAACCTAAAGTGTAAAAAAATCCTTCACCTTGTTGGCCAGACAGCACCAAAGAAAATCTTTGATTCTGTAAAAAAGGCACTCATAGAGTGTGCAAAGAACAACTACTCTTCAATCTCCATTCCTGCTATAGGGACAGGTAACAAGAAAACAAACACTCAAAGGTCCAAAAATGTTAATAAATCCCATCATGAATGTATCATATAGCTGTCTTAACTGTGCCCTAGGTCAAGGCAATGTACAGGCCAGCCAAGTTGCAGATGCAATGTTGGACGCAGTGGTGGATGTTCTTGGAGTAAAGGTTCCAAGTACTATGAGGACCGTGCGTATAGTCATCTTTCAACCCGGAATGTTGAAGGACTTCCACAGCAGTATGCAAAAGATAGAAGACACGGTTACCCAGGACAACACTTTATTAGGGAACATTGGCCAAAGGATGAAATGTAAGTAAATAAATGGGTGATCACGTATGCATAAATAAGATTAATAGTGTGCCAAGTGTTTAAGTTGTAAGTTTGTTAGGACACCTAATTTCAAAAACATTTCCCATTTCCTTCAAGCATTCTTTAGCATGGGAAGTACAAATAAGCCCCAGAAGGACGAAACCTTTGTCATCAAGGGCCAGAAGTTAGAACCTGCCTGCTTTCACATCTGCGGCAATTCACAGGGGGAAGTGAACTCAGCCAAGCAGTGGTTGTGCGATCTGATAGATAAGGAGCAGTGCAGCAACTGCATCCGCGATAACGCCATCTTACACCTCTCCAAAGCCGATCTCCAGCGTATCCGCGACCTCCAAAAGGACTTGGACGTGTGCGTGAAGCTGGAGCAAAAGCCTCCGAATGCCGTTCTTACCATAGAGGGCCTGAGCCGGGACGTACTCGCCGCCACCAAAGAGATCAACGACATGTTGCGGAAGGCCCACGACGAAGAGGCCTTTAGGAAGAGTGTGGACGTAGCCAGTGCCCTGGTAGAGTGGCAGTACCAGGTGCAAGGGGGGCAGTTCCAAAGCTTTGACCCCGTCCAGAACTTTCACCTGGAGCAGGCGTTGGAAAGCAAGCAGAAGCACTTGGAGGTCACTGTCCAGGGCCAACAGTACAAAGCCACCCTCCCGGATGGGCCTGCCACTGACGGGCAAGGCACAAGTCTTAACATCAGGCGCATTGACAAAATAACAGGTATCTTTGCTGCTGTGCTAGTCTTTGTATTGTCCCCTGAATAAACTGGGGGGGGGGGGGTTGTAAATATGTATACACATTTGAATTGGCTATCTTTTCTTGCAGCCCAACAGGCCGATACCCTGCCTCAACACTGGAGCCCAATGCCAAGCAACACCTCGTGTCAGTCCTTTCCCATTTTACCTGGGAGTGCCGAGTACAACAAAGTGGACGTCATGTTTAAAGCCACATGCCGTAACACTATTATCAAGGTGCTATTATTGGGGAATTAAATTCAGTCAAATCTGTGGTGTGATTAGACCCATGGGCAATTGTAATTGTCAACATAATTTGGTAAATTTCAGCGTCTTTGAGTGTTTTGAAAAGCGCTTTATAAATATAATGTATTATTATTATTATTAAATTGACTGAATCCATTATAATAATTTTTACAGATGGAAAGGATCCAAAATCCAAGCATGTGGCAAAACTTTCAGATCAAAAAGCAAGACTTGGAGACCAGGAATGGCCACAAGAACAACGAGCGGCAGCTCTTCCATGGAACCTGCCACACCACCGTAAACCACATCAACCACCACGGGTTCAACCGCAGCTATGCTGGGAAAAACGGTGAGCTTTCTCATGATACAAAATGCAGTTGATGCCATATGAACCAGATGCTCAAACTAAGCTAAACTAAAGTAAACTAACCATGGTGAAAATCCCCAAATCAGCTGCCGCATACGGAAACGGAACGTACTTTGCCATCAACGCCAGCTACTCTGCCAGCAACACCTATTCAAAGCCCAACGCTCAGGGACAGAAGTTTATGTATCTCTGCCGAGTGCTGACGGGTGACTACACCAGGGGCCACCAAGGAATGATTGTGCCCCCAGCCAAAAGCACCGGGGCCATCCAGCTCTATGACAGCGTGGTCGACAACCCCGCTGCTCCAACAATGTTCATTGTATTCCACGACTGCATGGCATACCCAGAATATTTAATCACCTTCCAGTAGAACTTTGTGGAATCAGCAGCCAAGTGAATACCCCTTGACTTTTTTGGTCAGGGTTTACTTTTCTTAACTGGTCAGTTGTTATTGGCTATGTTACTGCCTAAATAACCCGCTTTCCTAGTTGTCAAAGCACTAAGCTGAACCTTACACTTTTTTGTTATTGGTGTTCTAACGTTCAGGCAATTAGGTTGTTTGACTTCTTGTCAGAGAGTCATTGTGTCATTGTAAAAGCAGGTGGTT
>JAVQJS010103534.1:0-15250 GCA_036024795.1 Galaxias rostratus | reverse complement strand
CCCCCCCCCCCCCCCCGCCCCCCACACACACACACACACTTGCACATGTACACATTCCATCTCTCCAAAACCATCTAATGAGGTGATGACCAACCACTTGTTATAATTGCTTCAGTCTCCTTTTAATTTTCAAGCTTATTAATCATATGTAGAGTTATTTAAGAATGCATAAATTAATCTTAGATTAAAAAGCCTATCAAAACCTCAAAACAATTAAAGAGTAAGGTGAGATTTCCCTTGGGTGAACACTTTTATTTTAATAGAGTGTTCAGGTGATTATCATAGTTTGATGCAGCTCTGTGATTAATGCAGACGCCCTTTTAAATTAGCTTTTCATTCTCCATCCCCAAAAATTGCTTCATTGTGTTTAGGCAATATAGATCTAAATCCTATTCGTTGCTCGGAATCGAAATTCGTTGTAGAATTGAAACGCTCCTATATATATATAAATATTCACATTAAACATTAGCACCTCAGCTGGGTTCTGAACTGTCACCGCCGACACACAAAAACACACACACACACACACTAACACACACCAAACACACACGCACCCACACAACACACACACACACACACACACACACACACACACACACACACACACATATATATATATATATTAAATTATGTTTAATATCTTGTTTAAAAAAATCTTGTTTGCCAACGAAAGCTTATTTTAATTATTTTTAAGCATTTATAGACAGAATTATATAGTACAGAGACGTTTTAATGCGGTACTAGTTATAATGCTGCTTCGAGGTTATTTGCTTGTATGTATATATATTAACTTGATCTCCTTTTGAGACTTCATTAACTCATTTAAAAATAAAATCCATAGGAGCCCATGAAGTCTTTTACAAGGCATTGTTAATTATGATAATAATAATGAAACACATAAATAGTACTAATCTGCATACACCTATGGAAAACAAACAGATTCGTTTAAGAACATCAGAAGGGATTATTTCAATATGCATCTTGCCATCTAAATAATTAAAATAAGTGAATAATTGCACAGTAAATTGTAATTATTGCTGGAAAGGAGAAAGGTATCTAGGCCACTAAAGTCAATAGGACAAATGGGAACAGATCGGTTTACCTTCATCAATATTGCAGAAGGTGGGGTACTTCGGACGCTTGCCAATTGAAATGTGGCAAACCTGAGCTCCACTGCTATTCACAGTCCACCAGTTTCTTAGTTTTTTCCCGATTCTTTATTTATATAATCCAACCAGTGTAGTGAACGGTCCAAACATATGCACGTAGTTTGTCATTCATGGGAATCCGTGGGAACCCAACATGTGATGAACCCGAATAGGCTCAATGTATATTGCATTTGGAGTAACAATCAACATTTCGCAAGCAACACTGGGAGAGCAAAACATCCCTGCAGGTGTGTGTGCAAGTAAATATATATGAGTGTAAAATGCATTTCATGTTGGCGAATTACTTGGAACTGCTATAACAATAGTGAATTCGTTTATCCAGAGAATTATGTTTCATGTTGGACAATTTGGCATTTTTTTCACGTCAAATAAGTCTGGATCACATAGGTAGCCTGTTTTCTGAAATGTCGATGTTTTCCCAGTTCACATATTGGCATACCCATGCGTTCATATACTTACTGAATTTATTCAATCTTAAATCCATTGGTCTTTGTTAATCTACAGGCCTACTATGTAATAGCCTACTGGGTGGGAGTGCCCTCCAGAAGTTTTGTTGTCACTTGATCGGTGTCGAAAGATTCGTGAGAAAGGGGGTTGTACCGTGTGAACACTATTTGTGCGCCACAAGCCAGCACTCACAGAACGAGAACGAAATGCAAGAACATCAACCAAAAAGCAGCAGGTAACCAATTGGACACATTTCGATAAACTGTAGAGAGAATTTAATTCTATTTCTGGACTTCATTCACAATAAAATAAGGGGTTTGACTGTTTTCTGTGGTCACTAAAGGTGAGTTTTTGAAGATTTTTGGCTAAAATGTTACGTTGATAAACTTGATATGCTCTTGAATTTAAGCAAAAATACTAATTGTGTGTACATTATGCTATAATTGTTGAAGTCCAAGTTAAATTTTAATTAATGTTGAAGATGCCGATATGGCTATTGCTCTTTCTCTTTTTAAAATGAGTGATTTTGTCTGCGCTCATGTCTGCAGTTAGGCAGGGGCAGAATTCATCCCGTGGTTCGTGTAAAATTTGTAAAAAATTCCATGTGTTTTTAAAATTTGAGTTATTGTTGCTACTTGTTAATGGAACATTTGGGACATTGTTGTTCTATTCAGGTCTGACTTTACGTCTAATTTAAACCTGCAATATTTGTATTACACGGCATTATTAACAGACAATTGCTCTAAAGTGAAGAAGCACTAAAACCCAGTTTTACTGAACAGGAATCCAGGAATGGAATCAACACCTGCAGCAAGGGATTCGAGCTGTTCACCAAGCTCCAAACAAGAACTTTACTCTGGTCAAAATCTGAAACCCAACCAAGTTAGTGAGACGATTTTGTATGGAATACCCATTGTATCTTTGGTGATAGATGGACAGGAAAGACTTTGTCTCGCGCAGATTTCTAATACATTGTTGAAGAATTACAGCTACAATGAAATTCACAACCGGCGCGTGGCACTAGGGATCACATGCGTCCAGTGCACTCCTGTTCAACTGGAGATCCTTAGGCGCGCTGGTGCAATGCCAATATCTTCCAGACGCTGTGGGATGATAACAAAGCGTGAGGCCGAAAGACTATGTAAATCATTTCTAGGAGCTCACAACCCTCCCAAACTTCCAGAAAATTTTGCATTCGACGTATCTCATGAGTGTGCTTGGGGAAGCAGAGGTAGTTTTATTCCAGCAAGATACAATAGCTCCAGAGCTAAGTGCATCAAGTGTTCCTATTGCAATATGTATTTTTCTCCAAATAAGTTCATATTTCACTCTCATCGAACCCCAGAATCCAAATACACTCAGCCAGATGCAGCTAACTTCAATTCTTGGAGGCGACATCTTAAACTCACAGATAAAAACTCACCAGATGACATAGCCCATGCATGGGAGGATGTGAAGGCCATGTTTAACGGGGGGAGTCGCAAAAGAATGGTACCTTCAAATGGGTCGGAACGTTCTTCCCCGTTAAAATCCCAGGGACCTAGCCTACCCAGAAGAGGTTCGCCAGAGATCCCACCAAAGATCTTACGTTGTGATGATAGTCGAGGAGGCATGAACATAACCACTCGAAGCTATCCCGTCATACCCGTGCCCAGTAAGGGATTTGGAATGCTTCAGAAAATCCCACCACCCCTTTTCCCACATCCATATGGATTTCCAGCTTTTGGACTGTGTCAGAAGAAAGACGACAATGCAGTCGGACAACCAAACAAACCAAACTTAACAGGCATGTTTTGGCCCGGTACGAAGGACAACGCATATCACCCCTTCCCGATGTTTTGGCCCACAGCAGGAAGCCTTCCTTTGCCACCATACTCCCAGTCTCAAGGTCCCAAACCACCATCAGAACTCCTTTGTCCTCGACAAAATGATTTGGATATTTCCGAGCAAAGTGACCGAAGTACAAACACCCCAAAAGACATATTAGATAGTGAACGATGTTCCAGCGCCCAGTCCGTGCGGAATGATGAAGACAAGTCCGGGGAGGAAGTGAGGTCAATGGAGGGGACGACTATGGCTCCAATGAAGATGAGTTACGTGTCTGCATTTAGGCCTGTAATCAAAGATGCAGATAGCATAGCAAAACTGTATGGCAACAGGGGTGCATTAAACGGGTCTCGTCATGGTTATCTATCACCCGATTTCATAAGTGAAAGCTCCAGTTACCGGTCCATGTCCCCCGGCGTGGACAGTGAGGAAGAGCCGGATGTGGATGTAGAAACAAATAAGTCGCAAGAGGATGAAGAATTGGGTACTTTTTCCGCGATAGACCCTCGTAGTTCCCCTGGCTTGATCATTGCACGTGAAATTCCACTGACTGACCCAGACCTCAAACCAATGCCTGATGCCACTATTGACCCCCCAAGACTGAACCTACATACGGTACAGTCGCCAGAGAGAGAGATAGTAAGCAAGAAGTTGCCAGAGAACCAAAAATCTGTATCTTTTACTGAGGTTGGTTAATCGCATTAATAATAATCAGGTCTGAACAGGGCCTAATAAAAAATATGTATAATATAAGCAAACCAAACCATACTTTATGTTCTCTTCATTTTGCATTATACTTCTTTTTAAGCAGACTCTGTAAAAACTCAGTACATTGTTTTGTATCCTTTTTTTGTCTGATACACGTATGGCTAAAACAAAAAATAAACGGCTTTTTTAAAATGTCTAATTTGATCAGGTCTATTCGGATAGAAGTGAGTTGCGAAAAAGGAGCAGTCCATTTTTTAGAACTGCCATGTACAAGCCTGGACCAGTGCAATCGAACGGTTAGTCTATATTCTCACACACTTTTATTTTTGAAATAATTTGCAATGTAACTGGGCACATCAAAACTAATGTAATTTTTTCTGTTGTCTTTTTACCAAGATGATAGTGTAAGTAAAGAGGAGCCGTCCTCAACCGTGAACGAAATTGAAACGAAACATTTCAACGAACAATGCCCTGATGACAGCCAGAGAGAATCTGATGACGGTAAATTGTTCTTGCATTTGAAATTGTAAGTCCACCTTTTTAGATTCTGTTATTGGTTTATTGCTAGGCCATAGCCTGCAGCCATTTAGCTAATAATGGCCATATGTGCACTCAGGTGAAGAGACGACGGCCAAAGCCGCTCAAAAAGAGAAAGAAATAGAAATCCTCGCAAAAGGTGAGATTATTCACTAATATAGAAATATAGGATATGGAAATTTCGAATAGGCTACGTCAAAACAGCTACTACTGAAGAATATTACTGGGAATTAGTAAAGGAAATTCTATCATGAGCCGAATTAAATTGAATTGAATTATTGAATTGCCCAATCGCCTTTAGTCGAACTATGTGTTGGATAATATTATGAAACAATTATTTATCATGAAGTAATTCATTGAAGTTTTGGGACTAAAATATAGCTAATGCAATATATTATATGGAGTGCGGTTTAATGCTTTTTGTAGGCTCTGTATTTATTTATATTATTTGCCGTGTCAAACAAAATTTTGTGTCGCACCCATGTCCACATAACGCATAAGATTTCACTCATCACAGAGCTAAAGGTAATTCAGCTAGGCCTTGGGCTAATCTTACATATAGCTTTCCCGATCAAATTATAAGTATAATGGGTATAATAGGGTTAAGGCTGTTAACGTTGACGATCCAATCTGTGTGCAAAATGAGGACACTCAAGATGAGAGCAAAGAGTAGCTCATAAAGGCTAGAATAATATATAGCATTCTTGTATTTGACCTTTTTGTACTGGGGTTGGTGATTAGTTAATTATTTTGTTAATTCATCTATTTATTTTAGGCTACATACCTTCATAAATTTGTTTGTTTGTTTCATAAAGAAGAACTTCAGAAACAACTGTTGGAGCAGGTTGAACTAAGAAAGAAGTTGGAACGAGAATTTCAAAATTTAAAAGGTATGCCTGATTATTCACGTGTTCATTATTTTTCAAGATATGAAATACCTTATTTCGTTCCCGAGTAGTAATTTAAACAATGACTGCCATGTATTAATGCGAATATTTACTTCGCTTTAATCGACATTGTTCTGTAATCCGTTCATTGGTAAAGATAATCTCCTCAATTTAGTTTCTAAATTCCCACAACTCGTCTGCCAGTCATTAAAAAAGTGACAAATATATTTAATGAACGTTAAAAAAGATTTCTGTTCTGTCTAATAGATAATTTTCAAGATCAAATGAAAAGGGAACTGTCCTACAGAGAGGAAATGGTTCAACAGCTCCATATAGTCAGAGGTGAGAAAACTAAAACACAGGAAGCCACCTACACTTATACCTACATAAACTTCATAGAAAAAACGATTTGGTGTGTACTCCTGCCCAATTACCCATATGCTTTTCAACATGCAAGAAAAGGATAGCTTGCTTTCAGATAGGCCCCCTATTTGAAAGCATCCAAGCAACACTTAATCGGTTAGAGTGTGTATCTGGAGTATAACAAATATGCTAAATATGACAAATGTAATAATTGATGACTGCAGATACTTAAACAGTTCAATAGGATAATAATATGTTATTTTGACCACACTTCATTATAATCAAACAATGACACTAGTTGAAATGTCATGTATGAATACCATGCAGTCCAAATAACTAAATAAAGCAGTGAAAAATTAAGATGTATATATAATTTCTATGAAATTTGTCTTGGTGATAGACCTTTCGATTACGTATATGACAATATATGCTTTGCAGCAAAAGTTTAAAAATGATATGTTTACCAGTTGGACTATTCGACAGATAGCCTTTATTATGTAATTGTCTACTCAAGGACTAACCATGGCATCCATTGACTTCACATACTTTTGTTGCTGCAGGTATTTCTATTTGCTAGATTCTTGACAAAATATATATTTTTTCACTATTGAGCATAGCCTTGATTCACATTTGACTTACTATTTTTATTTAGTTCTTCATTCAGATCAAATTGAATACTTCTACGAGTTGAATTGAACCACAGTAGTAATTTAACATTGACCAATTTGAATGTCTGTTATCGTGATTCCTACCAAGGCACATGTCTACGTTTTCAACTCATTGTGGACCAACAGCAGCAGTGAAATAGCTAGTGGCGCACATTATATAGTGCTTCTCTTCGTCTGGTCTACTTATTCCCCAATATGTTTCTTCCTAGAAGCTCACGACGCACTTCATCACTTCTCATGCAAGATGCTATCTCCTCGCCACTGCTCTGGAACCTGCTCATTCAAATCTCCCCTGTTGCCACCTTAAATTGGGTGATCTAAACTGGAAACAAGGGGCATCGAGATGCCCTATTACAAGTACATAAAATTACAACAGCAAAACAATTTAATGCAGTCGAATTTTTTTATATGGAGAACTCAAGCTCTTATTTGCTTCTAATTGTAAGTAATTGTAAGATATTTAAATGTGTTTCTTTTGGCAGTATTATTTATACAAGGAATTGAAATGTGCACAAGAGAAAATCAATTTGGTTCATTGACAGGTGACCATATCTTTTAGATATCTTTAATATTAATTTATTGGCAAAGTGCAATGGCAATATATGTAGTATGTGATAGTAGGTTGTACATCACATTCGCAATTCAAATATTATTTTATCACGTCAGTGTACGTAATTTATTTGCTCTTAGTGTTGTGATCTACCCCATTTTGCTATGTACAACTAACATATTGTTGATGTAATGCACTTTAAAACTAGTGTTGGAAAAGACATATATAGCCTATGTGTATTATTATAAATTATCTGTTGTTGGAGATCTCTTAGACCATGCATACACCAAATAATATTTGCTTTAAACACTCACTTTGCAATGATTCATTAGTGCAGCAAGATACTGTAGTATGGTCTCCAGTCCAACAGTATTATGTTCGTGTATTTGTTTTAAATAAAAAATATATAGTATTTCTTTGCCTCCAGTTTCTATATAAACTGTCCATAGTGGAATACTTCGGGCACATCTTTAATTTTGACTATATGGACTTGATGGTGTATGTACATATGGTGTAGCATTTTCTGGGTTACGGTGTGTTTTGAGAAATAATTAGTGCCCTATTCAGAAAGCCTTATTGCATTATGCCTTACCAGTACGCTAGCATATGTAGGTTATTACTTTTAATACAATAAATATCATTTGTAATGTTTAGATAATATTAAAGTATTTTTGGCTGTGTAAATTAATTCAGTATACCAAATGCTGAAGAATTTCTGAAGGTGCCATGATGTATATGGCTCCATTTTTATCAAACCTTAAAATGAACTTTTTTAGGGTCATTCATAGTGACTTCTGGTCAACTAGTGGTCACTACTAGGTGGTCACGACTAGGTTGTGGTTTTCTGAAGCCATTGTTAAATCAATGTAGCCATCTACTGGATACCATAAGTATTACAATTAGGCAAGTAAGGTCCGTTCCCCACCTTGCAGGTCTCTAAAACGCCTGCGCACCCAGTGAAACAAGATGGCGGAGAGTGCGGAACTGAAGGTAAATTGTCGCTCAACATTTCATTGAACAAATATGGCGAATCAAGCTCTAAAATATACTCGTTTCATTACAAATAACACACTAGTGTTTCTTAAGTGCTAAGTTTGAAGTGAAATATTAATGATCATTGTATGTGAAAGAAATAGGGTGATTGTAAACTAGACTGTGAGCTAGCTGGTTAAGCTAACGTGAGTCTTTGCCCAGATATCGTCGGTCCGTTAGTTAGCTTTGTTATTGTTGCGGCTGATGTCGGGCTGTGGCATTTCGGCATGCTGAAACTTCGGCTTTATTACGAAAAGGAACTTTACACACTACAGCGACGTCCTTTTCAAATCGGCTGAATTATTTTTGTGTTCCCTCATTTCAATTTCAAATGCTTTGCAGAAAATTATTCGTTAGGTTAGCTAACACGAACGAAAGCTTTTATTATTTTCAGCACTCGGCATTGTGAAGTTGTTCAAGTGGTCGGGCCTTTTCCACAACAACCTTTACGTGTGTTACATATGTATTCATTTAAACTATCAATTAGCAGGTGTACGGCGAAGGCCTAACTTTGTCACAGTAGTAGGCATAAGGTTAGCATCCCGTGTTATAGTAGCATCAGCATCTGATATTTACTAGCAATTCCATTGTAATGTCGGCCAGCGTATAAGAACATCAACTCAATTGCTTTCAAATATATTATTGGGTCCTGTCTTAAGTACTGTTAGAGCTGCAACTTTGTATTCCGTTTTACTTTGGTGAAGAGTCGTACCTACTTTAAATATGTTGGTTGGAAGTTCCCAATTGGCCCCTGCATTCGCTTATTATATTGTAGTGGTTAACAAAGATAAAGCAGTTGTGTTGTGTCTCAGGAACTGTCACACCTATAGACACACTGACTAACTTAGTTGGGGTGAGCCACATCTATGCTGTGGAGAATGAAACCGAGTGCACAAGATTAATATTAGAAATTTGGTATGGTTTTATTATGTTACAACAGCAAATGGTAATGAGCCTTCGTGTTTCGGAGCTTCAAGTATTGCTGGGTTACGCAGGAAGGAATAAACACGGACGGAAACACGAACTCTTGACCAAAGCACTTCACCTACTAAAGGCCGGTTGCAGCCCCGCAGTACAGATGAAGATCAAAGAGCTCTACAGACGACGTTTCCCCACCAAAATGGTGTCACCAGTGGACTTAGCGCTGCCTAGTGTCCATTCCACCTCCAACCTGCCTGCAGGCCTCACTCAGCTGGGCTTTGACAGTAATGGTGCCCCCTCGCCCCTTCTACCGGTGTCCATACTGGGGCCCAAGCATGAGTTAGGCTTACCACACCTCCCATCAGTCTTGCATCCTGTGCACCCTGATGTTAAGCTTCAGAGGCTACCCTTTTACGATATGTTGGATGAGCTAATCAAACCTACCAGTTTGGGTGAGTGCATTACTGCGACCAGCTTCTAAGTTTTGTGGATCCGTTTATCATTGAACTATAGTGCACAACCACACAGCTTTTGTTCCAGTTCCTGTCGTAATTTAAGACACAAAAGAAACGTGTTCTTGTTTTGATTTTTGTCGTCATTTCGTGTTTGTCTGTAAAATGTACGTGTTTTTTGTCATATACTGATATTTCATGAGGAAAACTACCCTTAATATTTACATGGTTGCTTTCTCCTCCTCTCTATATCTGTTCTCCTCTCCTCTTGTTCTACCAACTTAAATGTACAGCTTCAGACAACAGTCAGCGGTTCCAGGAAACCTGTTATGCTTTTGCACTAACACCTCAGCAAGTTCAACAAATCAGCAGTTCCATGTAAGTGCGAAACTGCAGTGCATGATGTGCCTGACTGTTGAACCACCAAACCACAACCCTAATGCACCTTCTCGTTTGTCAGCTGGTCTCAAGCAGGATATGACCAGTATAATCTGACTCGTGTGTTTTCGTTTTGTAGGGACATATCCGGGACCAAATGTGACTTTGCAGTTCAAGTTCAGTTGAGGTAAGCTCACTGTCAGCGTCCTAAGCTGCTGTAATTTAGCTTTGAGAATCCTTAGGAGAGAATTTTATGCACCCAGTGTATTCCCAAACAAGAGATCAGTACTTTGGATCCTCCTGTTGGTATAGTCATAATCAAAACACTATGATAGCAACTGCAACATTCAGACATCCAATATGTTTGCACCTTTTCTTTCAAAATTGTATGGGCACATTTCAGCAGGCGCTCATCACTGATTTGTTGCTTTGTCCAGATTTTGCTTATCTGAGACAAGTTGTCCCCAGGAAGATCACTTCCCCCCAAACCTTTGTGTGAAAGTGAATGGCAAGCCTTGCAACCTCCCGGTGAGAGTTCAGTCTCTCATCTAATACACAGTACATTCATAGTCACAGGCTTGTAGTTTCCATTTGCAATGGATGACACAGCTGGTTTCTGTTCGACAGGGTTACCTTCCTCCTACCAAAAATGGAGTGGAACCAAAACGTCCCAGTCGTCCCATCAACATCACCTCTCTGGTCAGATTGTCCACCACAGTGCCCAACACTATTGTGGTGTCATGGACCTCAGAGATTGGCAGGGTAAGGGTGATTGAAGAAAGACATGTTTTTGTAAAGGTTTTAGAGTTAAAGGTATAGCCTAAGTTTCTTTTTAT
Source organism: Galaxias rostratus (assembly GCA_036024795.1). Classification (NCBI taxonomy): domain Eukaryota; kingdom Metazoa; phylum Chordata; class Actinopteri; order Galaxiiformes; family Galaxiidae; genus Galaxias; species Galaxias rostratus. Next base: position 4,475 of record JAVQJS010103534.1, on the reverse strand, counting down.
ATGGTTGTCAAGACAATAGGATTTTTTTTTTTTTGTTCCTTGTTTGGTCAGCATTTTTCCATGGCGGTGTATTTGGTGAGACAGCAGACGTCCACGGTGCTGCTGCAGAGACTTCGGGCCAAAGGCATACGGAACCCCGACCACTCCAGAGCTCTAAGTACGTTTACACCTAATGATTGGAAAAATATAGGGACAACTCAGTTTTTCACCATCTACATGCATGGAGATCAGAAACGGGATGACTGATAACTATTATTCTATTCAAAAAGGATAGAAATCAAACGCTCCCAAAAAAATTTTTGTTTAGTACATGGTTACATCATTCTGTACTTGAATCCACAGTCAAAGAGAAGTTGACTGCTGACCCTGAGAGTGAGATTGCCACCACCAGTCTACGAGTGTCTCTCCTATGTCCGGTTTGTACAAAATACAATTATTATCATCTGCCATCAATATAATTTTGTACATTTCTTACACGACATATATGACTACAATCGCGTGTGTTTGTTCTTTTCTTTTTTCAAAGTAGTTCATTGTTCAATTTGTTTGTGTGTCTGCAGCTTGGGAAGATGCGACTAATGATCCCCTGCCGAGCGCTGACCTGCTCCCACCTGCAGTGCTTTGACGGCACCCTCTACATACAAATGAATGAGAAAAAGCCAACCTGGGTGTGTCCTGTGTGCGACAAGAAGGCCCCGTACGAGCACCTCATCATCGACGGGTCAGTGCTGGCGCGCACACACAGTCCAGCACTTGTCTCTCTCTGCTGCATGGAGAACAGGTCTCCAAATAAGCATCGCATGTCCACGTGTTGACGTCGTTGTCTGCATCTGCAGGTTGTTCATGGAGATCCTGAGCAGCTGCTCTGACTGCGACGAGATTCAGTTCAAGGAAGACGGGAACTGGTGCCCCATGAGGTCCAAGAGGGAAGTTCAGGAGGTGTCTGCCTCCTTTAACGGTGTGGACAGCGGTACGTGCTCAGCTGTTTACTCTGAAGGAGCAGTACCTGATGCTGACAGCCCTTTGGCTCTGTGGTTTTTCCGAAGGGAACTGGTACGCAGTATGCTGAACTTCAAGTTCACTTGTCTTTTCTAGACACGTGTCGGGCAGCAGTGCCTGAACACAAGTCCAGCAGCTCATCCGGCGACGCCAACAAAAAGGTGGAGGTGATTGATTTGACACTGGACAGCTCGTCAGATGACGACTTGGACGACGAGCCAACTCCAAAGAGGGCATGCCCCTCCTTGTCTCCTGCCTCCCCACCTGTGAACAAAGGGTAGGTCCCGGGAACTAGTGACAAAAAAAAGCACACAATTCAATTCCAAACCTGCATTCATGGTTATACCCGGAATGGGTTCAGTTTTCAGAGTATCCTTGTTATTTTGTGTTGCTGCGCTGATGAAATGATGGCGTGGCATTGACTCATCAATTTCCACAGCGTGCTGAACCTTCACACCCAGGCGTCCCCTGTGCCCCGGGCCCCCAGCATGCCTGCCGTGGAGGCCAGCTACATTCCACCACCGCCTCCCCTGATCCAGGACTACCGCCACTACTACCACACGCCCAGCAGTGGGGCCAGTGACCTGCCAGGTATGCAGCCTCATCTCTGCCTTACCTGCTGGATAGCCTCTTACTCAGTATACTGTATGTTGAAAGATCAAGTATGATCTAGTTAGATGGACCATTATTTATGCGAGAAACTGAAATCGCTTTTCATTTTCCAACAGATCTGAGTTTCTTTTCCTTCCTCCAAGGTGACAATCATCAAGTAAGTTTCCCTCTAGGGAAACAAGGAAATTATTTAGCTGATGGCTTGGTTGGCAACCATTTATCAGACAATAGTTATATTCAGAAATACTTGGCAAGGTGTCATCAAACTTGCCCAAATTAGGACATAGAATCTGGCAGCAACATTTTGTCAGACTATTTTGAAGCCACTTCATTAGAAAAGCTTTAAATGAAACAAACCATTCTGATACACCATCTTTCACATTGAATTAGCCTTGGCTGTTATCTGCTGTTTAACATTTTGTCCTGTGTGCCAAAGCAGCATTACAACATGGTGATGGCGGCGGCAGCTGCGGCGTCTGCCACGGCCTCTGAGGAACACGACCTGCTCCTCAACCGCTTCCTGCCTTACGGCTCCTCCCAGATGTTCCTGGAGCAGCCGGGCACGCCAGGGAGCAGCACCCTGGCCGCCACTAACGGCGGTAGCAATAGTGGCAGCAGCAGCAGCCTGGTGTCCTCCAGCAGCCTGCGAGAGCGGGACCGAGATAGAGACAGCCACTCGTTGTCGGGGGTGTCCCGGTCCTCGGCAGAGGCAGCCGCCGCCATATACGGCTCCATCTCCGACGTCATCTCGCTCGACTAAACCGTGGGGGAATCCAAAAACAGAACTGAGAAATGGTACCACCAGGGAGAACACACGAACAGCAGTGCTTTGTAAATAAACGCAAAAGGAAGTGAAAGATGACGGAAAACAGCGCTATGTACAGAGAGGAAAATCTATTTTCAATTTTACGTATCATATGTATATAAACTTAGGACACTGCCTGTCCAGTGAGTAACTTCTTCAGTTGATATTTTTCTGTGAATACTGAAGACTTTTTTCACACCTCTTCATGTGGTCTTTTGATTATATAGTACCTTTTGTACTTCGTTTTTACTCAGTTTTGTTTCAATATTCCATGTCAATGGCATTATTTCTAGATAATGTTAGGAATGCACACCCTTAAAAGGTTTCAAATAATAGGATGTGATATTTAGAAAACAAAGGAAGTTGGCTCAAGTACAGAATTTGTGGTGATTGTACAATTTTCTTTATTTTCTAAATGGCATTATTTCTGCAGATGTTTTCCTGCAGAGAGATCATTTTTTTTATACCATCACTGTAGATTTTTTCAAGATTCATGCTATGGTCGTTATTGTATTTAATTAATATCAAGGATTTATTTATGATACTTTATAAGTTATGTTGGTTGTATGCTGTTAAAAAAGCATTCCAGATGTTGCCACAAGGGATGTGAAAAGCAGATGCTTAGTCCTTTTCTCTTCATACTAGACTGTCTGCAGAACTCTACTCTGTCCTGCTGAATACTACTTTCTTATGTTGAATCTAGCCAAACATCAAGGCTGTTTATTTGATGAGATTGTACTCTAAATGCTTGTAGAATGGTAGTTACATGCTTACAGGAGAATATATGGGAAGGTAGTAAATCGTATTTACTGACCACATAAAATGAAGATGTGAAATAACAGCAATCCCAGGGTCCTGTCCTGTGGTGGTGTTTTTATGGCAAAAGATATGGTTTGTTCGGGAATGCTATTTGTTACCGGATATTGGTGCCTTTATAATTTCAGCACTGGCTGGCTTTTCACGCAGGGGAGTTTCATTCAATGAGGGATTTACAGTTATGCATTAGAGGCATAGTATTTTTGCTTTGCATGACATATGTTGCTGTCTCAGTGACTCACTAGCATTGAGTTAGGGCTACTGCTTTGCCGTTACGATGCCACAAAAAGCATACTTTTGAGATCATGAACTCTTAAGAGGTGATTGTGAGAGTTTAGTTCATGAGTGTATCTCTGTGTTTTTCTCTTAAGACTAGCAACTGTTTCAAGTTATTCTGGCCCCTTGTGCATACGATTAGTATTATTTATTACATCTATATATTTTTTTTTTTGCATTTGTTTGATTTGTGGATGTGCATTGCTGTCATTGTATATGATATTTCTTTTGTAATTATCTAATTAATTCTATTTAAAGTGATCATTGTTGCTTGACATGCATTGTAACAAACATTTTCTGGTCTATTTTCTTTGTCTGTTTTACTATCAAATGATGTCAATAACACATAGAGGCTTCGATCATTGTGACCGACCATAGGGTCTACTCTGCTGTTTGATATTTGTATGGATTAAACAGATATAAGGAAAAACAACTCATGGGTATTTTTGCTTTCGTTCTATATTTGATTTTTACTTGCTTGCTTTGATTAACCCAAAGAGAACCATTGGTTGTCTGTATATTCCTTCTGTAATGCTGAATATAGAAGTAGAAGAAATATGGCATGGAAAACACCAATTCAGTCACAGATTGGATACCTCCAGTAAAAGAGAACATGGCTAAGCAACAAGTATCACCTTTAATCTGTAATTTCTTTTGACGACTCAATCCTTGAAAATATCTTTAATTTGATGATTATTCTACAAAAACAGTTCTCTGTCGCACAACTCTTTATTGGTGTTTGTGTGTGGAGTTATATGATGAAATCATAATCATACAAATTTGATTTGTTTATGTTTTCTAAAATCTGACTGCTGCATTTTAGTATCAGCTTTGCTTTTTATGTTTATGGAATAACTGCATGTATTACAACCAGAATTGTTTTGTCTAAAGGCCTTCTTCACATTTGCACTGTGGAGATAACCGGCTGTTTTAAATCTTGCTGCCTTGTTGGACCATTTAGATATGC
>JAVQJS010103519.1:0-14353 GCA_036024795.1 Galaxias rostratus | reverse complement strand
CCCCTCCAGTTGCCTCCTGTGCAATATGCAATTCAGTTTATTGCATACGTATTATTTACCATCCTAAAACGTTTTTTTCTTCCTTTAGCTGAGAGTGACGACTTCCAGATAGTTTGTACAGGAAAGGAGTTTCGTCTGCCGGTGTACTCTGCCTCAAGAGTGGTGACATTCACTCCAAACTTCCCTCCTGGAGCAAGACGGGTTCTGCTAGAAAAAAATGATGTGAGGAAACGCGCGTGTGTGTGTGCGTGTGTGTGTGTGTGTGTCCATATGCCCTTTTATGTTCTACTATCGTAGTCTCATCAGAATCATATTGCTTTGTACTTTGCATATCTTCTATTCTGCGTCTACGGTGTGGGTAGGTGAAGGACCCCAGGTTTGAGTGGACCAAGGATCGGATGCTAGTTTTGAAAGAAGTGACCCACAGTGATCAGGGCCTCTACTCTATCAAGCTGTCCACTGGCTTCACTTACGAGACGGTTCGACTAACAGTCTCAGGTATTACAGTCCTTTCATCTTCCATGCTGATTTTTCTACCTCCAAGGCTCCCATCTACTGTATGTTTATCTTATTTTTTCTTTTCTTTTCACTCATCACGCAGTGTAGTTTCACAAACTCTCTAAATTCAAACTTTATTAAGCCATTAATGCAACTGAACTCTCACTAAATGTGATTTATTTAGTAATTTTGCCTTGTTTGTACCCTCAAACCTCAAATGTTGGCAATGTGGACAATGTTTGGCATAGTCTTAACTATTTCAATTATTAAAGGTTTTATATTTATTATGTTTCCAAGCAGCTGTCTTTGCAGATACAAACATTTTGATATGTAAGGAGTCTGCTTGACACTAGATTATTCTTTACCTCTCCCTTCTCTTGGTTTTATCATCCCCCTTTCAGAATGCATCAAGTCTTACAGGAGGGTGTATGGGGAGAGGTTCGAGCACAACATCCCCACAGATGGTTCCATAATGGAGTTCTCTCCTCTGGGCACTCCCCCTGAGTCCAAGCCGGTGGTTCTGTGGAACCGTACCGACCCAGAGACCAGTAATCAAGGCAGGGGAAGGATGCATCAGGAAGACAAGGTGTGGATGGCGGAGCGAGTGACTCAGGCTGACCAGGGCAACTACACCGTACGGGGGGAGAGCGGCAAGGTTGTCTCCCGCAGTACCCTCACTGTCCACGGTGAGAGCGCTGCCATGAAGGAATGCCGATTAAGAACATTTCGACAGTGATTTTTCTTTAAACTCAAAGGTTGCGTCTTCATTAAAATATAATGCTCTTTCTTTGGTTTTTCTTCCATTCCTGTTCTCCCCTCATCCTCATGCCTGTCTTATTTTGCATTTATTTGATCCTTTTTTATCTTTTCAATTCATCCCATTTTCCCTTTCGCCATAATCCTTATATGTGGGTGCAGGGCACGTCTTCAATGTCACCCGTTTCACCAAGGAGTCTCTTAACCTGCCCCTCTTTCTCCCTGTCCCTCATGCCCACCTCATTTTCACCCCAACCCACTATCCTGACGAATCTTCCCTGGGCCCGTTCGACCCGCGGCCGCCTCGCGGTCCCGTGCAGCTCATGCGGGATGGTCAGATCGTGGACCATGATCTCCGCTTCCGTAGCCTCATCTTTGTGGGCCGCAACGGTTCGGTCAACCAAGTCGTCATTGCAAGGCTAAGTACAAGGCACGATGGGATATATGACATTCGCGACCGGGAGGGCAACCTTGTGTCGTCCACTTCGCTGCACGTGGTTGGTGAGTGACGGATTGTGTTGGCTTGTGTTTGATGCGCAGGTGGTTTTTTTTTCACACGTTCAATTGAAGTCATCTGTTTGCTGCTTACTTCACTAGATAAGACGGCTAAATGGAGAGCGGTCCTCAAGTCCATCACAGTCCCTTCAGGCATGTTTGTGACGCTGGCCGGCTTTATCTTGTTCATGAAACGCTATCCCACCTGTAGCCTCTCCCAGATTCTTACTGGCCTTAGGGCCAACCACTCGCCCGCAGCCAACCCTCCCAGGATCAACATCCAGGTAACGAAAGGAACGCTCTCCGAGCTGGTTAACTGAGTGCACTTAAACGGGAGTTTTGCTCTGAGAATAGTTTTGCTATCTTACTTGTGTGACTACAATAGTGGTCCCCCATTCTGTATAGCAGCATTAAAACAGATCGAGGAGATATTAGCGTGTTGATGTGGCAGATTGATGTGAAATGTTCTTGATCTCTGCAGGATTACGGTCAGCCCACCCCCCAGCCCACGCCTCAGCCTCTTGGCTATTATGGCCCACCACACATCACACCACCAAGGAAATGGAGCCCAGGTCCCAGTCCCACACATATGGTAGGAACAAACCAAGGAATCCTTTATATGTACGCGCTAGTTGTCTATAATTAAAGATACTAATTATTAATTGTTTGATTGTTCAGGATTATACTCCCTTGGTGGGCACTGGTCCTCAGCTATCTTCAGTGTCAAATACAGCTGGAAGCAGGGAGGCTGACAGTCTGATAACAGCAAGGTCTACCAGTGTAAATGTCCCTACAGAGGTAAATTTTCCCTCTGTTAATGGTTGGCTACGTGTCTGTATTTGTACAGAACAATGTGTTTTTGATAACTGTGTAAAAAAAAACAAAAAAAAACTGTGTAAAATGTGACAGAATTTTGAATAGTGAAGAATTATTTGTGCAAAGGTTATTGTCATAGCCACATATTCAAAACAATCACATATCTGTTGAAGCATTTTACCAGTTTTTCTGGTGTGAAGTCTTATTTGAAATACTTCAAAAGAGACGTTTTTGTTCAGACTTTAAACCATTATTTTTCTAGAACACTGCTGTTGACGGTGGAGGGAGAAAGACGTCCTTCTCTGTTGCTGGTGCCGCAGACTGCCTTCACGCATATGAAGACTGTGCTCAGTTCCACATCCAGAAAGAAGGCGTTAAAGAGAGGTGGAGTAAAGGAGACTACTTCTCCACACTGCCGCTGGACACAGACACATCTGAAGACTATAGCACCTACACGTCTGAAAAACTCAACTATTTATGAGGGCAACACGGTGTGGAAATACAGACAAACGTCAAATGTCATAGTTGTACAGATAAGGTTAAATTGTGGTACAATTGTGAGTGTATATTCTACTTTTTAAAAGTGCCTTTTAATGTGAATTCCTTGGACCTGTGTGATATTAGTGTTTTTGCATTACATTGTGTTTCATCCTTTATTCAAGTGATGACCAAAACATACATGTTGGATTTATTACCCATATAAAGATCAATACTGCGGAAATTACCTTTCAAATATGGATGCATTTGTGATCCCATTTGAACCTCCTTTTGCCATTTTAGCTTTCATTTCTTCCATAGGTATTTTTTATGCTACAGTTATTTAAAAGACTGTTGTTCTTAGGACATTATCTTACAGGCAGAAAGTTTGAATTAGTTATCTTTGTATATAATACTTCCTGCTTAAATTATTTTAATTTTTTCTAGGATTATAGAATATTTCTGTAACACATTCTGTTCATGCATCTGCTGATACCTACCTCACAACCCTCAGGACCAAAATGAACTGTACTGTAAGTGTGCTGTATGTTTGCTATATGTAATACAATTTGAATACTTACACAAAGATTGATGGGCATGAAAAAAACATTAAGTATGTTTCTATTAGACATAAGTTATTAGTATATTATTTGCGTGTAATAATGATAGATAACGGTTAAATTGCATCGAACTGCTTAGGTTAGCTACTACTAATCAATTATTTAACACACCTGCACACGTTTATCTGTAATATTATTGCCTGTGGTTTTCAGAAATATTGTAGCCAGGATACAAAATATTAATATATAATTATAAAAGCCCTGTCTTTCCTATCATCATTCATAGTTGTCTGTGATTGTGATGGTTCAGGATCTTGAAATTACCTGCTTTCACCTAATGTTATTTCCTTCTCTGGGGTTGCATGCAAGTCCTCTTACTTATCGTCATGTGTTAATCATTATTGATTGTGTTTCTGGCTGATATATTATATCATCTTATAAATATACTATTGTATAAAACGGCAAATATTGCTCTTGAATAAAATTTGAGCACAAAAAAGGGTTTGCCCATTTGTTTTTGATTCGTTGCCAGATCAGTAGAGGGCAGTAAAGTGATCTGAGCTCAAATGGAGTAAAAATAAAAAATAACAGAAGAAATAAGTCGGCGGACTTCGGTTCCAGCATGCACTGGGGTTTGTAGCGGCAATGAATGGACAGCGTGCCATTTTCAACTTGAAAAAGCGTTAAATTAAGTTATTACGTTTAGTTCTCATCTCATCAAATTTATTGCAAAGTCAAAACAGCTTTTATTGGGAAGTAAAGACATTCGTTTGTAAGATGTCTTTGGTGTGCGCAAGTAAGTTGAATGCCACGTTATTATGTTTAATAGCTACGTAGTGCGTTAAAGCTAACTATTAGCTTGTAGCCGCGCTAACTGGCCGGCTAACGATAGTACTATTGATGCCTCCTTGTTGTGTTGCAAACTCATATGTTGTGCGTTTACGTTGTTGTCCTTATCATATCCTTGTTTTGATCAACCTAATAAAACTCTTGTCATCCAACTCAGTTTCAAATGAAGTGCCGGAGCATCCCTGCGTCTCCCCGGTTTCCAATCAGGTATTCGAGCGCAGGCTGATCGAGAAGTACATTGCGGAGAATGGGACCGATCCAATGAATGGCCAACCCCTCTCAGAGGAACAACTTATTGATATTAAAGGTAAATAAATTGATGCAATTACTATGCGGACCTCTTCTGTTCCATAAGCTGTGAAACTGTTGAGTGCCTGTCTGTATAATCTGAAACTTCTCTTTTGTTTTTGTTTTTTTCAAGTATCTCATCCTATCAGGCCAAAGGCACCCTCTGCCACGAGCATCCCTGCTATACTCAAGTCCTTGCAAGACGAGTGGGTTAGTACTCATCAATAGCCATATGCAGTCTCCAAACTGAGAGCATAGTAATGGCTGATGCCTGTGTTTCTGCAAGCTTATAATGTGCATTGTGTTCATCCAGGATGCAGTGATGCTGCACAGCTTCACTCTGAGGCAGCAGCTGCAGACTACTCGGCAGGAGCTCTCCCACGCCTTGTACCAGCACGACGCTGCCTGCAGAGTCATTGCCCGTCTAACTAAGGAGGTCACTGCAGCCAGAGAGGGTATGCACAACGATTTCCTGCTACATAAAGCTTGACATGTCGAATTAAAAATGAATGAATCACTGTACCAGAATGTGCTGTACTTCCCTGGGTTGATTACATTTTTACTTTTCAATTTACAGCGCTCGCCACACTGAAACCTCAAGCTGGCTTGGTTACCCCTCAGGCTATGCCTACCTCCCAGCCTGCTAATGTGGTGAGTCATTGGCTTGGTTTCCATTCATTGCCTACTGTGCACAAGTCTAGCTTTACTCGTACGTTAACTCTTGCTTTCCCGTTCAGGGCGCTGGTGGAGAGCCTATGGAGATTAGTGAGCAAGTGGGAATGACCCCAGAGATCGTCCAGAAGGTACAGTCCCTGTCCTTATCTTGTTGATTTTCTTTAGAGACAAGTTGTTTGGATGTAGTTTGGCAGATGCAGTCTTGCTGTTTGAATGGCTGTAAATTTAGATGTTCACTGTTCTCCCATAACATTCTGTGATTTGTTTGCTTGTTTGTAGCTGCAAGACAAAGCAACTGTCCTCACCACAGAGAGAAAGAAGGTAACCTAATGTTTTTATGGAACTACTTTGTTCTTTGAAAATGTTTGAAATTATTGTCTGCTCATATTTTTTTCATTCTCCCTGTCCTTTTCAGAGAGGAAAAACTGTGCCAGAAGAGCTGGTTAGATCAGAGGATCTAAGCAAGTACCGCCAAGTGGCCACCCATGCTGTAAGTACTCACATAATACATTTGGTGCACTTACAGGCTGCTTAGTTTGATAAGTTGGCAATGCCTTTATGCCCAATTAAAGTTTTCCACTCCTTCTGTTCTTAGGGCCTCCACAGCGCCAGTGTGCCTGGAATCCTGTCCCTGGACCTGTGTCCATCTGACACCAGCAAAGTGCTCACTGGTAGACTTAATTTCTCCTATCACGTTTTCCCTATGAAGGTTTTTGCACTCAATTCACCCTAAACAAAATGTGCACCCTCTATTGATGACCATAGAGCATTGCCCTCTCCATGAACCAACTATTCCGTCCGTCCATGTATGTAGGTGGTGCTGATAAGAATGTGGTGGTGTTTGACAAAAATGAGGAGCAGATAGTGGCCACCCTGAAGGGCCACACCAAGAAGGTCACCTCCGTCATCTTCCATCCCTCCCAGGTAAGCACTAGCCCTGACAGGAAAACCGTTACGTTATCCTGGCCAACTGTCAGGAAATGTCTGAAGTAGTGTCGTAGGTAATGTTTTATCAAGCTCAGACATCTTTCAGAAAATATTTTGGACAATTGGATTGGCCATTAATTAGACATCCATGTCCTTAGAAGTTGATGGTTGATAGTATGGTTCATATTATCTACTTTCTTTTTGCCATTTTATGTTGGTCAAATCTTATGCTATAAGTGCATAAGGGGGCATTTTACTAGTTTAAATATTAAACAGTCCCCATCGCGGGCTTCCTGGTATTTAATACTGCCCTCAATTTAAAGTCCAGTCAGAATCTCAAATAACTTAAACCTGAAGGGGGGCGTTGTTTTGGTGGGGTGGGGTGTAGACATTGACTGCTCTCAGAAATTCACGCGCTGCTCCCCTCTTTCTCTTTCCCTTCCAGTCTGTGGTCTTCTCTGCCTCTCCGGACAGCACCATCCGTGTGTGGTCCGTCACCGGGGGGAATTGTGTGCAGGTGGTGCGTGCCCACGAGGCCAGCGTAACAGGGCTGTCCCTCCACGCCACTGGAGACTACCTGCTCAGCTCCTCCGAGGACCAGGTGGGCACAGCACCTAGTAAACCCCTTCCCCGGTCCAGTGGCCCGGCTGAGATATTACAGAGCCAGTCCTCAGTTTGTTGGAAACGTCTACATGCATTGCTGCAACGAACGCGCTCAAGCAGATTTACTTCCACTCACTGTTTCCTCCCTCCAAACCCCATCGCTAATCACATTTTATTTTCCTCTGACCCTCTATCGTTTTAGTACTGGGCATTCTCTGATATCCAGACCGGTCGAGTCCTCACGAAGGTCACCGACGAGAGTGCCGGCTGCGGTAAGCGTGAACTCCCCTGGGTGTGGATGGGTTTGTAAGGGAGGTCGTTGAACGGTCGTGCTCATGTGTGTCCTGGTCCCCCAGCGCTGACCTGTGCTCAGTTCCATCCTGACGGTCTGATCTTTGGCACGGGGACGGCGGACTCCCAGATCAAGATCTGGGATCTGAAGGAGCGCACCAATGTGGCCAACTTCCCCGGCCACTCCGGCCCCGTCACCTCCATCGCCTTCTCTGAGAATGGATACTACCTGGCCACAGGTGAGATCTTGTTTATGGAGAATGACCGTTGGGAGTATTTCGGAAGCAAAGCCTAAATACATTGTAAGAATAGTTTTGCATTCCCTGCAGTGGAAACTAGAGTAGTGAGACATCACATCTACGTCAAAGTACAATGTATGAGTGACTTACGCTCTGCTTACATTTTTTTTATGAACTGAACACCCCGTAATTTTTTAGGATGTGGTGGATATGTGTCGTATGCTCGTTTGATGTCTGCTGACCTTCATTATAATGCTTTATATTCCAGGGGCCCAGGACAGCTCTGTGAAACTATGGGATCTGAGAAAACTGAAGAACTTTAAGACTATCGCTTTGGACAACAACTATGAGGTCAGTATCTTTAAGCTAAAATCTCTTAGGAATTGTTTTAAAAAAATTATCCTATATTTTCACATGAGGAAGTACAAGTATCCTCCAGATGGTAGAAAAGCTTTTGAGGTGCTTTGTTTCTGTTATTATCTCTATAAAGTCTCTCACACTTTTTGTTTGCCTTTGTTTTAGGTGAAGTCTTTGGTGTTTGACCAGAGTGGTACCTACCTGGCTGTGGGTGGCTCTGACATCAGGGTCTACATCTGCAAGCAGTGGTCCGAGGTCCTCAACTTCTCTGGTGAGCCAAATCCTCCGTCTCTCTGCGTGGGAATGGACTTGATCTTTTAATGAATCTCTTAATCAATTACCCTTTTGAATAAAATAATACATATACTTTGGATACAAATAAGCATAAGCAAAGTGTGTAACTATCAATGCAATAACTCAATCTCTATAAGTACGACAAAAGTGAATTATTCAAATAATTGCATTTAGCAACAAAGGTCTGCAAATCTTACGTAGATTTTGGTTATAGTTCCAGTTTGAAATGTTTACAAAGTTTTCTCCTCTGGTTGTGTTTTTTCAGACCACACTGGTCTAGTGACGGGGGTGGCGTTTGGAGACAACGCTCAGTTCCTGACCTCCGCTGGAATGGACAGAAGTCTGAAGTTCTACAGCCTGTAAAGCGTGCAACAGGAGATTATTTTTTCATGATAGAGAGGATAACGTGATGTAGGAAATAATGGTTTGGTCCTCCGACATCTAACAGACAATTTTTCCCCCATACCAACATATACTCGGTGTCCATTTCTCGAGTAAAAAAAAAAAAATCCATCAAGAATGCTTTTTAGACATTTAGACCTAGCGTCAGGGGAGATGGGTCCTCGATGTGTGTAAGTCTGCTTGGATTGGAGACCAAGTTGGCTGTGGTTAGGTTAATGACTGTAGGGTTTCTGGGTTTGATAGTCCAATGATGTTTTTTTGTGACCTTTCTGTATTACTAAAATAAGTTGCCGGAGGCCAGTGTGATCTTTCTCTGATTTACCAGCTTTCAAATTGACTAGATTTAAAAGTTTGTCACAATTTTTTTTTTTTTTTTTTAACTAAGCTCATAATAAAGTTCACCTTAAGTCAAACTGAATGAGAAAACCATATCAAATGGTTTATTAATTTCTGTTGCACCAGTAATGTAATGTCCTAGCCCACACTTATAGTGAGGCTGTTGATGACAATGCTCATTTGGAAATCTTAGTATCAGGCCTCATCTGTTATGTACTGTGGAGGCACACGTTTTTTGTGAAATGTATCTTGTATGGCCTCAAAGTGTGAAACCTGAATACCGGAATCCATTTTAAAATCATATTTTCTTGATAATGTACTTCCATTTTTACACTGTTCCCAAATCCTCTATTTAGGTTGTGAATCTGGCCATATAATTGTATGTGCTTGCATTTGCTTGTTTTTGTCACGTTGTATATTGCTGTTATTGCTTTGACTTACCTTTTATCACCTGCCATTTACGTCTCAATAAACCTTTTTTATTTTAAATTCCTTTTCTTTTTTTGTACTCATTATTGATCAGGCTTGTCCCTTGCTAGAGAATTTTTTTAGCTTTTTAGGGCAAATGCGTGTGCGTTCAAATTGTGATTAAATCGCCAATAAATTAATTCCAGGAAAGAATTGGGGGACTAAGGTAGATCTAATAAAGTTTTGGAGACCAGAGATCCAATCATGGCATTACTGGTAGTTCTTTATCAACAAGACATGACTTGCTGCGAGAAGCTTGCAAAGAGAAGCAAATTCAAGGACTGAAGTTCATTTATCACGTGAGCATGAAGTAACGTGACCTGGAATAACACAAACGGGAAACGCTATGCACGTATAGCTTTTGGTGGTTTCCACCAGGACTCTACTGTTAAACAGATTCTCATGTCATTGTACAGTTTATACAACAGTTTTTCCTCTCCCTGTAATCGAGCACTGGCCGGTCCTTACAGTGGTTTTGAGGCATAGGTAAGCATTCAATGATTTCGGTTAGAATGTTGTTGGATATTTGTGGCGATCGTGAATGTATGTTTACTTCGAATAGTGTGGATTCATGCTGTAGCTTTGGTCTTAGTTTGAAACCAAAGTATGTAGTGCTGCTCTTTGTTGATTTGTTGGAGCATTGCTGGATATTACATTTGTGACACTCATAGCATTGTAGCCCATTGAAGGTTCATGCAAATAAGCGGATACAGTGAGATGTGATAGAATGTTGTAACCAACTGAAGGAGAACAATTAACATATAGCGCTGGGCGATCATGTGGTAGAAGAAACGAAACTAGCGATAGCTGTACCCCAAGACGTGAGGTACTTCAAATGCATTTTGAAAATAGAACATAACAGAGAAACATTCTATAAGAAATTCACGTAAGTTCTTAACGTAGTGGTCACATCTCAATTGTGAAATTAATATCAGACTTTAAACAAACATCAGTGGAAATGTGGACTAAAATCAGTTGTGACTAAGATGCAGACAACACCTGATCGTAAATTCCAGTATGTGTTCAGAGTGACTCGTTCGGAGAAAAGGAACCAATACTTCTGCTTTTCTTTCTGCTTGCATCCGTCTAATTAGTGGTGCTGGTTATTGGAGGGAGACATCTTTTTAATAAGCCCTATCCTTGTTGTAACTTCTATATGTTTACTGACAAAAACCTATACATCCAAGGGGTCTGGTATTTTTTAACTAGGCCTCCTTAACACACACACATCAACTTTGACTCTTTCATTTCCAAATAAGTTCACTGCCTTTCTGTTTGATTTAACATAATATCTTTCTTCATATTTTGATGTTAGCAGCAATGGGTTCCATGTTCCGCAGTGAGGAGGTGTGCCTGGTGCAGCTCTTCCTCCAGTCCGGCTCAGCCTACAACTGCGTCAGTGAATTGGGAGAACTGGGCCTGGTTGAGTTCCGAGACGTGAGTGACTTGGAGGCTTTTTGGAGACATGTTAAAATAGTGAACACTTGCATGTGTTTTTGTAACTGAATGGTACCAGACACAATGAGCATGTTTGGGAAAACCGTGGAAATGGATCCAGATCCAATTGTTTGGTCGTCAGGCAGGACGTGAGCCACAAGAAGAGGAAACTTTCAAACACAGTAAAATGTTTATTAACATACAATAGCGGAATGGAGAAGAAGCACGCATTAATCTTAGTTCTAGTGTGTCACATGCAGCAGTGTGGCCCTATGGGGGTTCCGTTTAAGCGTGTCACACAATGTGATGATGTTATTTTGGGACAAAGCAGGGCCTGTTGTTCATAATCCACATTGGCATGGCAAACAACTGAATTAAGACTTGAAATCATAAACATGGAAATCTTGTTTTGGTCTTTTTTCCTCTCCTACTGTTTATAACCAGTTGAATCCGAATGTGAACGCCTTCCAGCGGAAGTTTGTAGGGGAGGTGCGGCGCTGCGAAGAACTGGAAAAAACCTTCCGTGAGTATCACTGCTCTTTTCCACACTCGCTCGCGTTGTACGTGAAACTTCCTCAACTGTATTCCAACAGATTATTTGGAGCTTCCTCTTTTCTCTCTGCCCTTGCCCTTGATCTTTCATCTCTCGCCTTGGTTCTCCTCAGATTTTCTGGAGCAGCAGATCCACCGGTCTCTGTCCGCCTCAGATCAGGGCTCTCTGACTCCCCCTTGCCCGACGCCAGCAGCCCCCCAGCCACGGGAGCTTATCACTATTGAGGAGGAGTGTGAGAGGCTGGCCAGAGAACTGAGAGAGGCATGGCATCTAGTATCATTGAAATGTATTTCAATATAAATGCAATCAACATGTTATGGCTTGGCCAAACCATAGAGATATATTCTGTCTGTCTTGCTGTCTTGCATCGCTTTTATAAATGGACTTCTAAATATACACAGACCAGTAATGTTAGTTGGTGTTAAGGGTGGTTTGTGTTCACTAGGTGTCTAGGAACAGGGACAGTCTGCAGGCCCAGCTGACCCAGCTCAGCCAGTACAGAGGGGTTCTGAACCAGACCCACTCCCTCACAGCCAATCAGGTCCTAAAACCACTCTTTTCCACAGTCGTCCTGAATGGTGTACACTAGTCTTTCAAGTGGCTTCATTTGGTTTTCCGTTTTTCACAGACGCCAGTTCCGAAAATGGAGAGCCATGGCTTGTTGGACCATCGTCAAGATGTTCACCTCAGGTGAAATGAATTTGTTAGAGTTGTACTTTTCTGCCCGTCTTGATCATCTCCTCCATTGACCTTTGACCTCTCTCTTTTACAGTTTTGTGGCGGGAGTGGTGCACCCCTGGAAGGCGCCGTCCTTCGAACGGTTGTTGTGGCGGGCTTGTCGCGGTTACATCATTGTCGATTTCCGGGAGATGGAAGAGAGACTCGAGCATCCAGACTCGGTAAGAACGACCAATGGGATGAGGTGAAAAAGTAACGGGCAACAGCAAAGCCTCCAAAGAGAATATTATTACTGATACATGGTGTGGGAGTAGTCTGACGGTGGCTGATGCTTGTTCATTGGCAGGGGGAGATGGTGCAGTGGACAGTGTTCCTCATTTCCTACTGGGGCGATCAGATTGGACAGAAAGTCAAAAAAATCTGTGATTGGTATTTTTATTCACTTTTTTTTTTTTACCTCTAAATAGAATGTAGTAATATTTACATTTATTTTAGTTATGGAATGACATTTTGTCTTATCCTGTTTTCTTATTTCTCACATGCTGACACAGTTTCCGCACTCAGACGTTTGCGTACCCTGACAGACCTGGTGAGCGTGAGGAGATACTGCTGGGCCTGCAGGACAGAATTGAAGACCTTAAAACGGTTAGTCTGCCCATCCCCTTGAAGGCGCACTCTTAGACACTGTTCAGGCTCTTTTCAGCGGCACTGTACCTCCTATGGAATGGTCAGTAGATTATGTGATTTGTTAACAGCATAATTTCATGGATGCAAGGAATCTAAGGCTCCAAGGTCAAAAAGCCAAAGCCACCAAGCCAAAGCCCATCCTGTTTAGCTACTAGAGATCCATCACGCTTTTATGAACTAATACATTTACCGGGTGGAACTCCATGCTGATTCCTCCTCCTCCCTGCCCTACTCCGGATCCAGGTTTTGTCCCAGACCGAGTCCTATCTACACCAGCTGCTTATGCGGGCGGTGTCCGTGCTGCCCCAGTGGAAGGTGCGCGTCCAGAAGTGTAAGGCCGTCCAGACAGTGCTCAACCTGTGCAGCCCCTCGGTCACTGACAAGTGTCTGATCGCCGAGGCCTGGTGCCCCGTCGGCAAGCTGCCCGAGCTGCAGAGCGCCCTGCGGGAAGGAGGGGTGAGAGACCGAGGCGGGGTGGGAGGGAGGGGTGGCTGAGAGACCGGGGCAAGCTGGGGGGGAGGGAGGGGTGAGGGACCGAGGCGGGCTGGGAGGGAGGGAGGGATGGGTGAGAGACCAAGGTGGGCTTGGAGGGAGGGAGGGGGGAGAGACCGAGGCGGGCTGGGAGGGAGGGAGGGGTGAGAGAGCGGGGTGGGCTGGGAGAGAGGGAGGGGTGGGAGACCGGGGCGGGCTGGGAGAGAGGGATGGGTGGGAGACCGGGGCGGGCTGGGAGAGAGGGATGGGTGAGAGACAGCGGGCGTCCGGGAAGGATGGAGATTGGGAGATTTCCCATTGTATTAGGTTCCTACCTCTATTTCAGTAGCGAACAATCTGTCTCAGTCTGCTTTGATCGATACTGTGATTTTTCAGTGAGTTCTAATACTGTGTCTCCTCCACCACCTCCTCTCGCTTACAGAGGAAGAGTGGCAGCAGCGTGGACTCCTTCTACAACCGCCTACCCAGCTCCACCCCTCCCCCCACCCTCTTCCCCATCAACTCCTTCACGGCCGGCTTCCAGAACATTGTGGACGCCTACGGCGTGGCCAGCTACCGCGAGGTCAATCCAGGTACAGAGTCCCCCTGGAGGCACTTGAGATGCCTGTGACCTCCGACTGTGGCTGGCAGCCTTTGTGACATTGTTTTTTATCAAGGTCAAAACGACAACTTTGAAAAAGGCAACCTTGCCTTGTGAGAAGGTCGACTGGATTACGGTGTGCTTGAGTAACTTCCATTTCTTGAAATTCACACCATTTTCCTCCTCCCCTGTGCTTGCATGCGTGTTTGAGTAGCGGTGTACACAATCATCACGTTCCCCTTCCTGTTTGCGGTGATGTTTGGGGACGTGGGGCACGGCCTGCTGATGACCCTGGCCGCTCTGTGGATGGTGCTGGAGGAGAAGGACCCCAAGCTGAAGAGCAACAACAATGAGGTCACACACACACACACACACACACACACACACACACACAAACAATTTAAAACGCGGGGACTCATTGTCTTATTATGTTCATAATCGAAAACTTTTAAAGATTTAAAGCATTTGGTGACTGTTTCTCTGTCTCTCTGTCTTTCACTGTGTGTGTGTGTGTGTGTGTGTGTGTGTGTGTGTGTGTGTGTGTGTGTGTGTGTGTGTGTGTGTGTGTGTGTGTCACTTGCAGATATGGAAGATG
>JAVQJS010103515.1:0-10844 GCA_036024795.1 Galaxias rostratus | reverse complement strand
GTGTGTGTGTGTGTGTGTGTGTGTGTGTGTGTGTGTGTGTGTGTGTGTGTGTGTGTGTGTGTGTGTGTGTGTGTGTTTAAACCTTTTGTATAGTACCTAAAAAACAATATTTTTAGTATGTCTGGGATTATACCTGACTCATACAATCCGTCTTGACAAACATGGAAGCACAAAGAAGTGCTTTGTATTAAGCCCACTAATACAGATTAGACATTCGCAGACTTTGTTTAAAGTCAGATCATACAGGTCACTAGGTATTTTAGTCAGCCTGTCGACCCACAATTGTGCTGCCCTTATGCATCGCTTTTGCTGGCATTTTTTGTTTTATTTTTACCTTGTTGTGTGATTGTGTGCCCTTAATTTATTCCTTCATTTGTTTATAGACAACAACCTTGGATGATTGTTTGGTTATGAGTGAGCCACTTGGAGTGGTGTTGATTATTGGAGCCTGGTGCAGTCCTGTGCAGTTTTGTCTGGTACCGCTGGTAGGGGCCATTGCTGCAGGTGCAAACATCATTCATTCAAACATGATGTCCCTTATGGTCATGTCGGTTACTGTGAAATAGCTGTAACATTTGTTTTTAAAACGCAGGAAACTGTTCTATCATCAACCCTTCAGAGCACAGCTCTCACACTGCAGAGCTTCTACACAGGCTGTTTCCCTCGTATTTGGACAACGTAAGTTTTTATTTGGATTTCAGGGAATGGTATGGTCCTCCCAAATTAGTCCTATTGAGATTAGATGCCACTATGAATAAATGCTGTCTTAAAATGAAATAAAAAAATACTCTCCATAACATGCACCTTCTTTAATATATTTCTTCCTTGGTTTGATCTTTTCAAAGGAGTGCTATCATGTGATTCTCTCAGGGCTGAATGACTTGACTGAAATAGTGGAGCTGAAATTTGACCATGTCTTTTTCATTGGTAAATAGTTTCGCATTTAACATAAAAAATAAATAAAAATTGGGGCGCAAGTGGGGCATGATTGTCACAATTGACATTGTGTATCGTCATGATGGTTCCCCAGGGAACAAAGATGAAGGGACGAGGATTGCACAGGCTGCAGCCCGCACGCTTACACCAGTCACTCTGGTTCTGGGCAGCAAGAATCCATGTTACGTGGACGACCAGTGCGACATCCCAATTACAGCACGACGCATAGCCTGGGCACGCTTCCATAACGCTGGTCAGAATATGGTTGCCCCTGACTACATCCTGTGCCATGCAGATGCCAAAGACCGCTTGATCCAGGCCTTGCGCTGCTGCCTTGTGCAGTTTTATGGCTCTGACCCACGGGAATCCAGAAGCTATGGCCGCATGGTGAACTTGGAGTGCTACAGCCGCGCAAGAGACCTTTTGTTGAGCTGTGGCAAAGCGGTTGTGGGAGGCAAATTCAATGAAGCTGAAAAATATATTGGTAAATATCCCCCAGCCATGCACACAAGGTAAAAAATAAACGTTGCTGTTTGTGTACGTTAGATTTATGTTTGTGGAAGTGACTGAGCGTGTTTGTTTTTAGCCCCCACTATTTTGACAGAGGTGACAGACACAGATCCCATCATGCAGCATGAGGTTTTTGGCCCAGTTCTTCCCATTCTGACAGTAAACAGTCTAGATGAGGCAATCCTCTTTATCAATCAGCGTGAGAAACCTCTCTGTGTGTATGCCTACTCCAGCGACTGCAAGGTGAATGGCACTTGTATTCATGAAAAGGGGCTATTGAGAAAAATATGTAATGCTTTAGGTTATACTGTTTGCCATTTGCCCTCACATTCCATCCTGTCTCTGATGCTCCAAAGGTCATCTCCAGGCTAATGACGGAGACCTCCAGTGGAAGCTTCTGCTCAAACGACTGTGTCCTGCAGAGCCTACTGGTGGTTCTGCCTTTTGGTGGTGTGGGTAGGTTACTGCTACTACAAGAATAATTCTCCCAGCAAATCATTCAACTATTGACTGCCTAAGCAAACGTGCCATATATATTTCAAGAACCACAGGTACATGCAAAATGCCATAATCTCTTGAACTTGACAGGTGCCAGTGGAATGGGTTCCTATCATGGGCGTCAAAGCTTTGACAACTTCTCTCACAGGAAATCCTGCCTGCTTCGAGCTACACGTATCGAGAGTATCACCTATCTGCGCTACCCTCCATATGAAGATCGCAATCTGTGTCTAATGACATGGGCCAGCAACCTTTCTCAGAGGAGCCAGGGATGGTGCCAGATCCTGTAACTTGGGTGTTGGGTTAGAGGGGTGAGAAGAGACATGTTGGATGAAAGTCCTCTCTCGGTGGTGTCCTGGATGGTTCTAGATTCAAAATCTGTCATAGAATTGAGAAGTGGATTCTAGAGTAATATCCTCAAGTAGTAGAGCTGTGTAAGCAATATGACAGGTTTTGTGTTTGGTATCTCTAGACAATTTGCAAATATTCACTAGGGTTTATCACTTGCATGATAAATACAGCCAATATGAACACAATGAGTCCTCTGTTCCTTATTTATTGTTGACCAAGTAATAATTCAGCTAAATAGTGCCATCTGCTGCTGAAACAAATGTGTTAGAACAGTGGTTCTTAACCTGGGTTCGATCGAACCCCAGGGGTTTGGTGAGTCAGTCTCAGGGGTTCGGCGGAGGTCAAAATACACACAGTGTGTGTGAGTCTTTTCTGTACGAAGGGTTCGGTGAAGGGTGCAAAGGGTACGGCGAATGCGCTTATGAAACTTGCAGGGTTCAGTACCTCCAAAAAGGTTAAGAACCACTGTGTTAGAATGAATCTAGTTTAGGTTTGGTTTATGACAGAATCTGGCAAAGTATTCACTGACTGAATTTCTGATTGAAACAAGTATTTTATTTCAAACAAAACCCACAATTTATGATTTGGACCCGTGCTGGCAGCTGTTTCATGCCTTTCCATTATCCTCCACACTTTGCAGTCCCACAAAGGGAAAGCCAGTTATTCTGGCCTTTGGTAAATCTTCTCCCCTTTCCCTTCTTTCATGGCTGCATATCTCGCCACCGTGAAAAGATAGTCACTTAATCTGTTTAAAAAAGCAATTAGAATTCAAAAGAATGTTAAACAAATTGAAGCATAAATTGACCAAAGAAAACAAGCACACTAAACTGACCTGTTAAGAAACTTGGCAACATCTTGATCTGCTTCTCCTGATCGTACAATGGGGGCAACACTAAAATCCCAAAAGATTTTTATCCGAATGTGCATTTACAAGAAGGAAGTATTGGAATATACAATATGGTGAAATCCAAAGAAACTGACCAGCGTTCTGCTCTACGACAGACAGTTCGAGCTACGTGCAACGCAGCACTGCTCTTTCCTCCAGACTGCAAAACAGAGAAGATTCGTAACATATGACTGATAATATTTGGCAAATTGGTGATCTTGTTAAGTGTGCTTACAGGCAATATGAAGTTTGTCAGTGGCGGAAGTTCGGCTGTAAATGTGTCAATCCAGCCCTCTAGGTCAGCCACAGGCTGCGGGCTGAATTTAGTTTTTTCTGTAAAAGGATAACAGTGGACATGGTTCAGGGCACTATTTAGACAACCGTATCACTGTACAATTTCAATTGGGATCATTTGATGACACAATATTTACTTTTATGACTTTCTCTTGCAGTTGACCGAGGAGTTGCAATATTTGATCCCACATCCTGTAAAACACACTGAATCTGTGGGTTGAAACATAGTAATGAGTATGCATCTATGATTGTTCACTGTTTATACAGCAAATAAAAGTAACAGACCTTGTCCAGCTGATCTGTAAATGTATGTCCTTTGTCATTACAGAACTCCCTTGCTAACCTGTTTTAGATAACAAGGGTTATGTTATGTCCAAAGAAAATGCCTTGCAGAGGACCAATTGTACCGTAAATCTAATGATACATATTACTACCCAATAGCTGAAGACAACTCATCTGTAGCTCCTAATGCTTCAAACACATGGTCTTCTTTTGGTCTTCTCTCTCCAGTGAATGTGCTTGAGAAACCTTTGAAAATAATAATATTATGAGAAATGCCCTTGACTGTATTGTATGCATTATTAACAGTCTAGCAAACCAACCTTTGTCTCCGGTTTTGGTGTATATTTTAGGAATCTTGCTGTTTATTTCCGTGGCATAACTGTTGAGAAATTGCATTTCCGATGTTACTGTTGTAGACTGTTTACATTTATATAGACATTTGCTTATGTAGCATGTATGGACATCTGGTGAACTCCTCATCAACCATTGTCACATCTAACTGGATAACTGCGGCTAGCAAGCTGTTTATTTTTCTTGCGAAGATCCTGGGCTTTAAAATACATTTACACGTTATTTGTTACCTTCTTTCTGCTGGTCGACATTTGTTCTTTGACCAGTGGACATTAAGACATGTTCGTGTCCTTAGAATGCAACGTAGGTGAAAGGGTTTTGTAATCAGTGAAGCCATGTTTTTAGCACCGTAATCGTCTGTCCTGATCCTTTTTGTCGTTTAGCAACACCCGTAGTTGAATTTTGTCACACGACCAATGGGTCGAACAGGCGATGAAGGAACTCAACATTGTATTGGTTAGTGCAGTATCTTCGCACATGAGGTCTAGTGCTGATTGGATATTAAATATAAAAACATGATCACGGACCACCTTGTTCGCTTTGACAGCACAGGCATGAGATATTAAGGTTTGAAATGGTTGAGCTGCCTGAAGTTGATTATTTTTAATTTTGTTATCTAAAAGCTCATTCTTGAGGGCAACAATACTGTTGGTTGAAGACAATTCATTTATATTCAATTTCTGCTTCGTTTGAGTTTCTCCTATGGGCGTACTTGTGGAAGGCTAACGATAGCCAATATTTACCTCAGCTTATTAACAACTAGCTATGATTAAACTAGTAAGGTAGGTTTTGTTGTAGAGAAATTCTCTAAAAAAATGTTCATCAAAGAATGTATCGTTTCCGCACCAGGAAAAGCTATTCTTCACGGAGAACATGCAGTTGTTCATGGAAAGGTAATAATAATAATACATTATATTTATAAAGCGCTTTTCAAAACACTCAAAGACGCTGGAAGCAACAACTAACGTGTCAATCTCTGCATAATAACAGCTTATTATGTGGTCATCACTGGTTGATATTCATAAGGGTTGGGTTGTTGCACATTTTGCATTATATGGGTGTAATATTCTCTAGTATAGAGTTATTCTTAATATGACTAAATTCATAATTTACAGTATCAGTGGTTATAATGGCTGCGCCTGTCCACTAACCTCTGATTTCTCAGTTCTGTAACATAACTAAGATCATAAAAACTTTATACATTGTGCTTGCAATCATTTTCCAGGTGGCACTAGCAGTGAGTTTGAACCTGCGGTCATATTTATGGTTAAAGGGTACATCCACGTGTAAAGCCTGTATTAACCTTCCAAACATAAACGCATTCCTCAGCTGGGACTTGACTGCACTGAAAATACTTCTTCCTGAATCATGTGGTGGGTGATGTCATTGATCTGTGATTTAGCACAATCATTTAAAACTAAACCGAACCGTTGTCTACATAGATCAGCCACAACATTACACCCACCTGCCTAATATTGTGTAGGTCCCCCTTGCGCTGCCAAAACAGAGCTGACCAGGTGAGGCTTTGACTCTGCCCGACCTCTGAAAATGTCGTGTGGGATCTGGCACCAAGATGTTAGCAGAAGACCTAAGATTGGAATTTTTGTCACAGCAAATCCCACGGATGCTCAATTGAATTGAGATCTTGGAAATTTCAAAGTTTAAGGTTCAAAGTTTTTTATTGTCATATGCATAACGTTTACAGAGGCAAAAGTATGCAATGAAATTCTCGTGTCCCTTCGACACCTAACGCTAATGCAGACATTAATAGAATATAACAAAATAGGTCAATATAATCTAATGCAAAGTAAATAAAATCTAATTCAAAATATACAACTATAAGTTGTATACAACTATATTTGGAGGCCAAGTCAACACCTCACAGTCTTTGTCATTTTCCTTAAACCATACCTTAACAGTTTTTTGCTGTGTGTCAGGGTGC
This sequence comes from Galaxias rostratus, assembly GCA_036024795.1. Taxonomy (NCBI): domain Eukaryota; kingdom Metazoa; phylum Chordata; class Actinopteri; order Galaxiiformes; family Galaxiidae; genus Galaxias; species Galaxias rostratus. Next base: position 4,794 of record JAVQJS010103515.1, on the reverse strand, counting down.
ATTATATGACTGAAAGAGGTCATTGCCATCCAGGAATATGTTTGTCCTGAAGGGGTGTATTTGGCCTACAACATTGCTTATGTTTAGGTAGGTGGTATGTATGAAAGTAACATCCACATAAATGCCAGGACCCAAGGTTGTCCAGCCGAATGTTACCCAGAGCCTCACATTGCGTCTACCAGCTTACCTTCCTCCCATAGTGGACCCTGGTGCCACCTCTTCGCCAGGTGAAAGGCCCACTTGTGTTCGGTCGTCTACATGATCCCAATTTTTTTTGGGATTAATCAGACAAGGCCAACGTTTTCCGTTGCAGCAACTTTGTGCTACAGTCGTTTTTTTGTAGGATCGGACAGGTTAGCTTTTTCTCCCCACGTGCATCAATGAGCCTTGGGCACTCATGATACTATTGCCACTTCACCAGTTGTCCTCAGACCACTTTTGGTGCGGTAGGTACTAACCACTGCATACCGAGAACACCCTGACCCAGTCGTCTAGCCATCACAATTTGAACCTTTTCAAAGTTGCTTAAATCCCTACTTTTGCCCGTTTTCCTGCTTCCGACACACCGACTTCAAGAACTGAATTTTCTCTTACATCCTACAACTTGACTAGTGCCCTTGTAACAACATGATCAGTGTTATGCACTTCACCTGTCAGTGGTTTTAATGTTATGGCTGATCAGTGTATATTGCTGTGCGAAACAGTCTTAATGCACATACAGTATGGATACTTCTGTCTTAATTTTTTTTGTGTTTAGTTTTTATGACACATACATAATTTTTTTTTAGGTAGTAGTGTATAGTTATGTCACAGTAAGCAAAAAAGGATGCCATACATGCTCATTATCTTTCTCTCTTTTAGCTGAGTTGAGGAATGTTAATGCACTAGATGCAGAGCTTGTCAGAGTGCTACGGGACTTTGTTGGTGTATCAAATGGGAACTTGGACACGCGCAGCATGGCCACTTTAGCCTTCCTTTACATATACTTAGCTCTCTTTGCTGAGTCTGGGTAAGTGAAGCACTGATATTGGTATGTGTCAGACTATAGAGTTAGTTTGTGGTAGGGGATTGTGGGGAATCGGACTATTTTTTCAAAGTCATGAATTGTAATTGTTTGAAATATGACATTCCCTCACTTTGCTTGTGGGGTTAAATTAAATTTGGGCAAACATTGAAATAAAGATCACTCTCTTTAAAAAAAGCTATACAACATTTAATTTATGATCAACATGCAATGCTTGTATCTGGGTAATAGTTTTAGAAATGCACTTTTACTAATGTGTGCTTTTATTTATTTACTGTAGGTCAATTCACTTTTAATGCTCTGTTGATGAAGATGTTTGTTAAGTGATCTAATGTTATTATACCCCACTGCTGTTTTTAAACTGACTACAATCGCAAGTCCTAAAGGCCTTTGTTTTAGAACATGATAGACATCTTTTCACTACCTTCAATCCTCTTGAGTTTATCGAGAAGGCTTCACTAAATAAGGTTAAACTCCTGCGATGGAAGATCGGTAAAAAGACGGGGAAAAGGAGGCCAAAGCGTCTGGGAGTTGCTGAGCTAGATGCTGTGTAGCATTACAGCTGCAGGTTGCAGGGCAAGCCTAATCAGGGCTGACACAGCCCCGGCGCGTTTCACAGGGGTGATGTGCTTTGACAGGACGGGCACTAATGAGAGTCTGGCACCGGGCCATGCTGCAGCCTTTAACAAGTCTCGATGTGTTTGTCCCCGGGGAGGGGAGTCGGACAATTAGTTTAGAGTATACTCCTGTCTGGCCGAAAGCGGTCTGCTCGACAGACATCGACAACTCAGCAAGTCTCCCACCGCGGCACAGACCCGTTCTCATTGCCGCTCTTCTTAAAAAAAAAAAAAGACGGCTGTGCGGTTTGCCCGGTCTGATTAGGATGGAAGGGAATGTCATTTTTGAGATTAGTTTTCGAAAACTCTTCATTAGCCATCAACAATGTGCAATTGGTTCCGTTATCATTTTGTCCCCTCACAATATAGCCTATCTGTTCATTTGAAGCTGTGGTAACAAAGTCATCGCTTGCGTACATATGCCTACATGCAAAGCATTTTATAGAAAATCCACAAAAATTACTGCCATGGTTTACAAGCATACCAGACGTCCGTTTCAGTAGGTTTATCCTCATGCGATTTCTTTCCACGCTGCTTTAGAGATCTGCCCAGCCTGACGGTGTCTGTGTGGTCTGAGTTACCGACCGGAGCAGGTCTGGGGTCCAGTGCTGCGTACTCCGTGTGCTTAGCCTCTGCTCTTCTGTCTGCCAGTGGACGCATATCCACACCACTGGGAGACCAGGACGATTCTGCCGGGTAAAAACACCCTCATTTTTGTTGAGTTGAGTTGAGTTATTCATAGTCACATTCTTGGGCCACTGATATCGGGATGCATGCTAATCTATGTTGAATGCCTTGTTGTTGCTTTGTGGCGCCTTATTTTTGTAACTTGAAAATGAGGTTATCTTCTGTGTATGGACGGATTGATTGTATATCGAAGACAGTGTTGTAGTAGACCTACACAACATTGCACAACAAATGTATATTTTTTCTCTTATCGATGCTGATGACAGGTGGAGTGAGGAGGAGCTGAATCTGATCAACAGCTGGGCGTTCCAGGGTGAAAGGATTATCCATGGGAATCCGTCCGGGGTGGACAACGCAGTGGGGACATGGGGTAAGATCAGGAGACATTGTACTGACAACATTTGCGAAGGCCAGTTTCTACTAGGAAATCCAGCAGGGCTTTTGCTTTTTTATATTTCACAAAGATGATCATACAGCGAATGGTTTTATACCACAAACAGAGCTTGCTACGCCGTTTTGTATACATATATACATATTTAGTGTTTTGAAAACATTATCGTATTAGTCTGGCCAACTATGTACATTCAATCATATGAGCTGATGATATGATTAAAGTCAGTCAATTACTTGGTTGTTTTTTAAACATTGTCTCTTTATGTCCCGTTTGTCTCCTCTTATTAGGTGGAATACTGAGATACCATTCTGGAAAGATAATTCCTTTGAGAAGGTACCCTACAGTGTTAAGACAACCCTTTATGTCGCATTTATTAAACTGTTCACTTTGTTTTATAATCCTCCTATTTTTAAAGTAGGTCATAAAATTGGTTCAACTCATGTTTTGGGTAGCAGTAAGATACTAGATGAGGATTTAACCGATCACATGCTGTAATATACATGCTCTGCTTTATTTTTCCATTATATTCTCAGGGTCCCAATGCTAAGAATCCTTCTCACAAACACAAAAGTACCACGTAGCACCAAGGTACTTGTTGCTGGAGTGAAGGACAAAATTAACAAGGTACTAAATGGCTACTCCCTCCCCTGTGATTTTCCTTCCAGCCCCTTAATTAATGTAATCGCCAGTGCTTTAGCATTGCAAAGACACTCTGGGGCCTGACGTTGATTGCCATCATAAAACATGGAAATAAAGCTCTTAGGCAGCACCCCTGTGTGCCGTTGCCTTGGCGACACCAGCAGGTGTGTGTGCATGGCTGCCGCAGATAGGTTGTGTTATGGCATTATTATGATCGGGACAGAACAACACGTTTTTATTAGTACATATATTTTTATTAAGCCTTTTAATATATGTGCTAATTCTATATGATTGGTAATTTGCAGACAGTTACCGCTGCCATTTTCACCAGTTTTGTTGTTGTTGTTCTCTCACCTCTAGTTTCCATCCGTCATCAACCCTGTGCTGGAGTCTGTTGATGCTATTTCCTGCACTTGTGAGAAAACACTGTCTGAGATGACCAGTCAGCATATTACATCAGAGCATTACAAAGTTCTGGAGGTACGGCCCAGTAACACACTACACAGAACGGGTTGTAGATATTCATTTGTTAGTTTCATCTTTGTACCTAATTGTCAAATAAGTTTGTTTTTTTATTCTACCTGCACATAATTTATTATAATTCCCTTGGACAGGCTACAGAGTATGCTACTATGTTGTGTCAGTTGAACACTCCGGTTACTGTTGTCATGCTACCCTCAGGAACTTATTGACATCAACCAGCACCACCTCAACGTTATGGGTGTAGGTCACCCAGCCCTGGACACCCTCTGTCAGGTCACGTTGACGAAGGGGCTGCACAGCAAGCTAACTGGTGCTGGAGGAGGGGGCTGTGGGATTACTCTTCTCAGACCTGGTACTCTACTTGGTTCAACTAAACTTGACACTTTACAATATAAATAATTTGTTATTATCTATTAAAAAATCGCTACATCTGATATCTCATATAATGTCCTATCATCGGTGAGTTGCACTCTATATCTGGGGGAAGAGTTGTTATTATTGAGTTGATCGTTTACATTTCATAAGACCTCATTAAGTTGATGGATAGCTGTGAGATTCCAGTCAATGTTTATTAATTAGGAACTCCCAAGCAGCCTTCAAACGGCCACTTTTAAATTATGGTTGCCTCCCTGTCAAGAATTCAGTGTTACCCTAAATAAACCTTAATTGTCTCGCATTAGATCAATCGCTGTGATAAGCAGGCAGCTGTATGGGGAAAGGGAGAGCAGGCTTGTGTTTAGCTGGTGCAAGAGTGCAGCCTAATGTTTGTCACTCTCTTTGAGTAAGCGGGCCGAATAACCTGTCTCATTTTGAAGGCACTCTGCCTGTGCCTCTAGGCCCTGACACACTTCATTTGATTACGTTTAAGATCCTCCTATACATAGCTCCCAGTGGTGTTTGTTTAATTTGCTGCTCAAAGGTTTGAATTTAATTTAAGATACACACACACA
>JAVQJS010103507.1:0-17500 GCA_036024795.1 Galaxias rostratus | reverse complement strand
GGGAAGGCAATGACGATGATTTGTCTCCCTCTACTAGTGTGTCTGACAGGTTGGACACACACACACCTCAAACTCACAGCATACACATTCTCTTTGAGTCAAATCTACACTTACTCTCACACACACACACACACACACACACACACACACACACACACACACATACACACACACACACACACACACATATTCACACACACACACTCATTCTCACACACACACACACTCACATCGGCACCACCAGCACCACCCTCCCAGCCCTCTTTGATGAATTAAAAGAGTCCCCTCGCCATTGCAGGTATTGGCAGAGAATTCAAATAAAGGGGAGAAAAAGCCATTCCAAGAAAAGTGCCATCCAGCTTTTTTATGACGGGACCTGCTCTAGATTCTTTGTGAGGATGTAACACTAAGGACAATATTATCTGAGCACATTGGTTAAAAGTTCTCAAGGCCCGAGCTCGGAGGTTTATGCGTTTAAAGGTAAAAGCCCGCTATTACTATAGGAAGCTGCATGCCAATTCAACTTTGTAAAACCCAGCCTTTAAAGTGCTTGTTCATATCAGTCTGTAAAAAAAGAAAGAAAGGGAAGGAATTTCAAGTGAGTAACTTTATTTCATACTATATGACCCGGTGAACCGTCACTTACTGCCCTGATTTATCTCTAGTTTGAATGACTACGCTAACTCTGAACCTCCATACATGTTTAGTTCATGTCTGCATTGAGCAGAAGGATGCAACTCATTGGCAAGTATATATTTTAAAAAGCGTTGATGGTAGAAAATGCGCAGAACAACTTCGTATCAGAGAAACAACAAATACATCCGACAGTCAAAAAGTTACAAATTGTCATGATTCTAAAATCTTTAGAAGCCCAAACCTTTATCATCGTGACAAAGATATTACCAACAGACCATTTATAATTATAAACTCTGAAGAAAAATGCAAGTCTGATACATTTCTTCATGGCTGTTTTCTCCATAACCTTAAGATAACCAAGGTGATTCACTGTCACTTTAGGGGGAAATCATAAACCTTCTGCAATAGACTGTCTCCTGGGGGCTTAGCTGCATTCAAGGCAGATCTACATTTCTTATCTCTCCACAGCCAGAACCAAGTCCTTAGATGGCGTCCCAACCCCCCTCCCCCCACCACAACCCCCCCCCCCCCCACCGCCTCCCTGCTTCCCACCCCACACTCCCCTGGAAGTATTTCTTATATTCAAGAAACAGTTCCTTTGTATGACTGTGGCTTTGCCTTCCCGTCGAACGCCTGACGGCGGTGAGGGATCGTTTTCCCGGGCCGAGGGAAGCAAAGCGTTGGGAGTGTGCGAGCAGACCCTGTGGTGGTGTCCTACAACGGGGCACGCGTCTCCTTACAAAGGCAGTCAATGACTGAAATGGCGGGCCCTCTTAATCACCCAAGAGCACAAAGGTAGCCCACGTGGGTCCCGGGATAGAACATTATTCCCCACGCCGTGCCGTGTTACACTAATGGCTTGAAATGGTGCCGGTCACCAATTACACACGTAATTGCTCATATCATGTGGTCCGTTAGTCATTATTGAAGGGAAGAGGCAAAGGGGGGATTCATTGACGTGTGAGCTACAATCCTGGTTCACAACAGGCCGCCAAAGTCCAGGAAGTGTGCTCGGCATAGGACAAGGATCCAATTCTTATTGGAATACGTTCAGTGGTTTTCAGCCATGGGATTGAGCCCGGGTGAGATATAACACACGGTCAGCAATCGCAGTGGGTTCGGTTGCCGCGGGCAGAGCCAATCAATATGGACCTTCTTTTTTGGTGCACGGATTCTAAAGACACACCCACACCATGTAGGCCCCAATGTGTAGTCTCCATATTCCCTAAGCTCGGCTCTGGTGGACACCTCGCTCGTCATCGTGCATGAGCACATCTAATCTGATAGAATATGGGATTAGGAATTCAACGTAACACAATGGCTGTATGTAATGACAGGGATTAGTGTCAATACAACGCCCATCCATGTGACTTAGGCCCCTTCTGTGGGTCTACAGTGCGAAAAAGCGACTGCATCTGGCTCAGTCCCCCCCAAATAAAGAAAAAATATCAACAAATATAAAAGTTAAAAGACCGTTCTTGTTCAATAAAAGCGTCACAACACGTCATCCATAACACAAAATATGTTTTGCTATAATTTTTAGACAGTGGTCATTATAAGGAAAGATGATATACAGACAGATACACACACAGGCGCGTGCGCGTGTGCGCACACACACACACACACATCTGTTGCATTGCCAGTAAAAAGTAGACAATCAATTATGCAAATAGGCCCAAATGCTGATTTATGTGAACATCAGCTTTCTATCCAATATCCAAAGAAAATATACTGACAGAGATAATACTAAAACAACAACAACAACTCTATTTTACAAAGGTCAACTATAATTTCCACACTATAAATCCTGCAGATATTGCAGAAGACATTAGGGCAACATCTTTATACAGTAAACCGGTACTGAGTGCCCACTAAACCTTCATATCTTCATTTAGTAAATGTGTGTGTGTGTGTGTGAATGTGTGTGTGTGTGTTTGTTGTACATACTGATAATGGTATGACTACCAAATATTGTTTTTGGTACTATGTTTGATTTCATATGTTTTGGTAAAATACATACCGTTCCCCTTACATATCTCCCTCTTAGAACATCATTTTTAACAGTCTCTTTCCTGTTTTGTAGTTTCCCGACAACAATGTTTGTAGTCCTCAGGAAACAACACACCTGGTGAATGCCTACACTCGTAGGAACTCCTGTTGAAATGAATGTGTAGGTGAAGCCTCAACGCCACCTGATTCGCTGTCATATCTCATGGTGCTCATGACATTCACGGGTGAGTGACTCGATATCACTTCAAACACGCGTAACACGGGTCCCGAAAACTTTGCTCTCCAAACACTTTGATACTTTAAGCTAGTGCCTGATGTTGTTTCCCTCCGCACACAGCGTGAGACTGTCACCTCGCAGCGCAGCCACGGTGCAGGAATGATTGCAGGCGAGACACCTTTGAGAGATCCTCCCGATACCAGCTGGGGCCGGACTGATGCGTGTCATCGGTGATCCCTAGACTGTTAAGTGATCGCTGCATACGGGTAAAAGCACGTGGAGAGAGTTGCAGGAACTCCGATGGGGTCATGACATCGTCGCACGGGCTCGCTGACCCATTGACTTGACCCTTGGTTACCCCGCTTAAAGCACATCCGAAGATATATAATAGAACATTACAGATGCATTTGGAGTCATCCAGTATATATTACAGCAGCGAAAGCTAATGCTAGCCTTTTAAGAGAGGCTGGCATTAGAAATGTATAACGGAGTAATCAACCATTCACGTAAAAAAACTGTCAAAATGTTATTTCTCTAATGTTGCCATGCTCCTACTTAGCATTATGCTGTCACTGATTAAACCTGAATTGTACCTGGAGTCCTTTAAATAATATTCTCATTTGTTATAGTAGGCTTACTATGGTGGACATACGGTTTGTAATCTGACCAATTCCAGCAGCAAGAATGTGCACAGGCCAAATCTGTCAAGAAGACTTGATAAGTTGTTGCCTGCGTTTTGTTCTTTCATATTTTCTTCCTTTTTTCCCCCTTTCCACCGCCCCTATCTGTAGAGGACTCTAAAATAAGAAATCTCCCTTCAACAGATAATTAATCACTAGGGGAGTGCAAGCCATGTAATTATTTAGGTTACCCCAGAATGCTCAAAATCCTTCACTCCACTTCGAAACACGGCTCTGGAGCAACGTAACCAGCTAATAAGCGACTAATGCCAACCGTCCGCTGTCTGGTGATTTGAGATCGCTTTTTCTACTAAGCACAAATGAACTGTTAGGCCGACATTAAGGGGTCTGTGAAACGGAAACTTGCTGAAAGGTGCGGTGCGTTTAAAGACAGGCGTCAGAAGTTAAGCGGTTTAGTGTGGCCGTGATTGCAAATAGGATCGGGCACGTTATTTTAAAAAACTTAAAACAGATAACATAAAATGCATGGGCAATGCTACGTTATCTTTAAGTTATTAATTTACAGTGAAACAAATACTTTATTAAAGAGACCTTGGCTTTTTAGATAATAGAGTATCAATGAGTATATAAGCCTCCAGTTCAACGATAGTATAATTTTTGCCAATATTATTTGCGGTCTGATGTACTTCTTTATAATGGTTTTGTTACTATCAATGAATGCAATTGACTTAGCAAGATGATTAGCGCATGACCATCCTTTTAATGTCATCTCCATTAATCACATGGAGCCATCGAGGGTTTCACGGTTCCTAGTGAAAAAGAGAAGTTCCTTTATCCTGTATGTTTACGGCTAAGAGATAATTATAACTTTTGTATGGTTGAGGCGAGGCAAAAAGAGGGACCATTGAAAACATGACATATGTAATATATCTAGTATCCCTTTTCTGTCAAATGTGAATTGATACACTTTCTTTAAATTCTTTGGGGAACATTCTTTTGTTAAATGTATTGTAACTCACAACTAACTAACTTTATTATGTTTATCTACAATCACAGTATCAACTGTATTTTTCTTATTAATTGCACAATTGTACAAAAATATGTTCTTATGTTTCATACAATCGAATCCAATGGAAATAAAATACACAAGTTATTTCGTTGCATTAAACAATTCTTAATAGTCTGGTGATGACTCAAAAAATAAAATATCACATGGAAGTCCACACATCCATAAAAACTATGTGTGTGGTATCATTATTGTTGACACTTCAGTTACAGAACCACAATGTCAATTTGCAAAGCCCTGCTGACTGTGTAACTGTTTAAGCAGCCTTTGGACTCCCATCCTATGTGTTCAGTTTGTGGCCGGCCAATCAACTCCTTCATAGACAGAACGAGTCTGTGATCTATGATGAACCGAGTGACATTTTGAAATTTCACCATATAGCCTAAAGTTCAGTTTCTTTTTGTCTTAAGTAGATACCGACAAGAGGGGAATTGATGGGCCTTTTTTCCATCCCTCACCATGCAAGTTGTGTCTCCCCGAGACCCCACAAGCCTCTCTTGCAATTATGCTACCCGTCTCTCCCCGCTGATCGAGAGTTCAGCATCAGTTCAGCAAAAGATTAATACACCATAATGAACACATCCTTTTGGAATGCTCCTGACCAATTCAGAGTTAGCGCGATTAGAGGCTCTTAGCTGAAATCCCGGACCAGTAACTGGAAAAAAAAAGTTTTTTGCATTGTGCGACGTCAGCCCAGTGAACGCTGAACCCTGCCAATTGGACAGCGCTGGTGTCCGTGTGAGAGATAGCACTGCTTGTCAGCATGGTGAAGGAGACATGGCTGTTGTGTGGCCTGTCGCCTCGGATTCAGTAAACACAGGGAATGGACACCCAAAGCCCCCCCCCCATCTCCTCCTCCTCCTCCCTATTTAGCCGTTGACGAGCTGCCAGCAGATCCAGTCCGCGTGACCGCCCCTTGCCCCCTCTTCATTAAAACAGAAGACACACACTATCAACTGTAACAGCACCGCGTCTTGATATATACACCACCAAATTGGTTGCAGCATCGACTGCTGATTGTGTTTTGTGGATGATCGCTTTCTGTCTGCTTATTGTGAAAGGCAGAGTCACGCGGAGAGCTGGTGTTCATTTATAATTTTATGTATGAGATTTTTTTCCTCCTGTTATGTATTATGCTCCATCAAAAGGTCAGGTTACTCACACAATGGTTCGGGGAACCTTCATAGAGTAAGCAGTTTGGTGCAAGCCAAATATGTTTTCTTTTACTTCTGTGACGCCATTGACTCGGCCGGCCAGCATCAGTCACAGTGGTGACATTCACGTTTTGCTTTCAACGAGCTCTTTGGGTTTACCGCAGGACGGGAAGCTCCAACGGGCGCGCGAGCGGCCCGCGGCGGCAGTGGCACAGCGGCGAGTCCACAGGCAGAGAGGACTCAGCTGACCCGCTCGGCCGAGCCGATCGATGCGCCTCCTCGTCGAGCAGACTGTCTCTGCCGCTCTCGGGAGTGGAGCCGGCAGCCAAGGACTCGAAGGAGCGTTGGCCAACCCGCCGCCGCGGAGGGAGAGAACAAGCCCAAGGACGGCCACGTGAAAAGGGTTGAAATAAAAGAAGTGTTGGGCGGAAAGGGAGACGAGGAAAAGGCGGACGAGAAAGGGGAATGAAATCTGAGGCGTTGCTATATTCAGATGGAAGGACCGCCAGGAGTTATCTGTGGACATCCAATAGCCCAATATGCTTTTTCCATTCTGAGCCTTTAGTTCCCATATTACGATTGATTTACACGAGGATAAAAAGAAAAACTGGTATTAAGTTAAAGACATCTGAGATTGTCCAAGGGCAAACACGCAATTCTTTTTTTTCAGTCCCAATGAACTGGGACCAAATTAGAGAAAGTGTTCGATGATATTGTGTGGCTAATGGAGCCATTTAAATCAAAAGGATTGGAGTTCCATTACAGCACCAGAAACTTGAGAGCAGCCTTTGTCTTTGTGTTGGCTATCGACTGGGGCTCTTTCAAAACTCCTCCATCAAGGTCATTTGTGCTGGCACGTGAACGAGGAGGAGAAACCTTATACTTTCTATAAGTATGCTGTTGGTGCTTACTTAGTATACCGAGCAGAGCTGCTCCTTCAAAAGATATTACTCTCACAGAATCAAAAGAGGGAATCTTCCCTCCATCCAATTTCATCCAGCAGGGATTTTTCTGCCAGCACTGTGTATTGCTTGGCGAGCTATACTAATCAAATGCACTGGGCAGACTCTATGCTTTGGACCGCTGTTGGTGCTTAAGTGACAGCTTACCAAAGACTTGTTGGCATGTCCACTCATCCATTCACAGAACAGAACTCAGACAGTTGGCTGTGGACAGCGCTAAAGTGGCCATTGCCTTCAAAAGATAAGAACCAAATCAAATCACGGGTTGAAGGGCTGATTTAGCATATTTTCAGTTCAATGTATTAATTTCATTTCTGCTGTTGTGACATAATGCATTATGAATCTTTTCAAGAAGAAGGTTGAACGTTTGAGAAGGACTAATGCAGGAGTTTCTGAGAACCACGTCCCTAACCGTGGGTTTACTCACTTGTATTTATTATTGTTTCATGTATTAGGATATTGAAACACGTCCACTTTCATCTGTAATGAAAAATGAATGTTTTCGAAGACAGCGAGGTAATAAGTTTTGAGGCCAGAAGATTTAGAAACGTTACAGAGGATGTCCGAAAATGTAATTATCTCAGATATGGGTGGATTCAACCAGACACAGTGGGTTTATTAAGTGTTTGAGTGGGCGAGGGCGCGCGTGTGTGTGCGTGTGTGTGCAAGTGTGTATGTGTGTGTGTGTGTGTGTGTGTGTGTGTGTAAAGCAGAGCTTGTGAGGGAGTGACAGTGGGAGAAAGAGACACACACAGAGGGGAAAGAGAGAATTCATTATTGCTGAGTGAAAGCAGAGCATTTGACCAGCTTGTCACCCCCACCTCCATCCAACCCCCCCACCCCCCAGTAGCAATCCCTTTGAATCCTCCGGTACACAGCGGATCGGCTTGTTCCAAAAGTACACAACACTCACATTCGCAACCGTCCCGCTGACTTTTTCCTAGGCTTAGGGTATAGCACTTTCGGCCCAACAGAATGCTCACAGTGCAAATGAGTGGCGACATACTTTCCGGGAAGGGGTCTGCGACCTTGCTAATTTTGGTATAGCGCTCACGGGGATCACTGTGCTGTCAAATCTATTCCACACACAGAGAATACTTGCCATTTGGGGGTAATGCTCCGATTTCCAGTGTTGTGAAAAAAAGCACCTGAATGTGATTCATTGTTTTTGACATCACCATTTATGGGTGTCGTGAAATTCGCCGTGCGGTTCCCGGACAGTTCATTGGCGACCCCTCCAGTTATTCCCGGACGTAGCCTGACATTTGATTACCATGTTCATCCCCGAGAAGTGATCGGTATAGGATGAGATTACCTTCTGGAAGAAAATGAACGCCGCTGACTTGGAAAGGACATCCTCCTGTTCTCTGAATATAAGCACCCCCCCCCTCCGCCCGCTCTCCCCGGAGGTTGGCCCCCGGAGACACGGGAAACAGCGGAGACGGCACTTCATGCCGTCATCCCAGGAACGCTCTCCAGGGGGTTTTTAATTATGAATTGACCCGGGATATTTCACCAAAGATTCAAATTGAATATAGTGCTATGGATTAATGCTCGCCCGGAGCAATAAAAATGTGTATTACTGCGCTTTCAGAAGCCCGCAACGGGCCGCCGGCGAGCGCAACAGCCCCGCAGCCAGCTGGCAAGGCGCGCTCTCAGGCCCCTCCAGAGATTCAACTACCACTCAATTGGCTCAGTTAAACCTTTGAGTAGTCAGCCATTCAATAGTACAGACGAATAGTTTGGAGCTTTGTTTTAAAAACGAGTTGTCAGCTCAGCCCTTTCGGGTAGTTTGATATTCCGCACGCTGCAGATTTTGGTGGGAGCGCGTTGGAAGACCGCAGTCGCCCCTCACTGATAATGTGTTTGTATTGATTGCGGGATGCCGGGTTGGGCGCTGGCAACGTGAGGAAGTAGGGGCTCAAACCAAGTGAGCAATAATATCTCAGATAACAAGAAGCCTTTTGAAATCCAAAACACCAGCCTTGAGAGCAAAAGGGCAACGCCTTTAGTTTTTTACAGCTTCTGCACCTGGGTGGTAGCGTGATGCACTGATGCATGCATCGAAGTTATTGAATGATCTATGATCTAGATCATTTGGGAAATGCTCTAGACCACTTGGGATAAAGATGCATGCTTACAAAATAAGATACGGTTTAATCTAGATGATTTGTTCATAAAAAAAGAGAAATACTCATGTTTGGTCAGCACCATGCTAGTCCAAGGGCTACATGTTGTGGCAAGCAGGTTGGCATGCACTGGCAGCTCCCGGACATCACAGTTGTCTATTTGCTTACTTTACACATGCCGTTTTTATTCTTTCTTTTCCCTGTGGTCAGAGGCAGAGAGGTGGAGATGGCACTCTCACACCTCCCCATAGCCAGCACTGCAGGACAAGGCATTTAAGCAGCATGTTCATCCGTAGCGCGGTGCACACGGTGTTGATGTTCAGGGCCCAAAAAGCCACAGCGTGATGGAGTGGAGTGCCTACAGGTGTGATGGCTCTGTATTGTCCCGCTCTGGAAAACCAGACAAAAGAAATCATTCCTGGCTGGCACACGTTATTTTCCATCCCAAAAAGTGCTCTCTGGGGACGCCGGGGGTTTGGCTCATTCCGGGGCGGCCGTTTCCCTACCTGTATTATTTTCTCTGTGCTGTGTCGGAACAATGGCCGCCCGTGCAGGGAGTGGGACTCATTGTTTGGCTTGGCTGACAGCTTTCCTCCCGAGCCTGGACACCGGCTACCCCATGTCCTCCTGGCAGTGAGCTCACTGCACCAGCAGTGACTGGGTGAGCAGCAACAGGGTCTCTGAGGCCAGGAGCGTGACAGCACATTGCACAGGCTATAATGCTCGAGGATGATAATTGATTAAACGCGTCTGTGATCAGATAGGAATGTTGAGAGAGAGAGTTGTACAGGACAGAGGATCTAAAAGAGTGATCACACACGATAAAGAATAGGAATGTTACCAACTGATATTAATGATAGACTTGAGGGGAAGTTTTGTTTTTGTCTATTTTTTTTTCTTCTTTTTCCCCCCATCTTCTTTGACGGAAAGAAGCCCTGTTGGACAGCTCGGTCATTTCGCAAGAACAGGGCGTCCTGAAGAGCTCACTGCTGAACAACAGACTATTATCCATGTCGGGTCCTTGAGTAGCACAGCCTTTAAAGATGGAGACCATGGTGGTGGTGTTGTTGTTCTCTGTCGAAGGTGATTGTGGCTCTCCATTTTTTCCGTCACCGTGCCCCAGAATTCCATGTGAATGAGTCATGGAAATGTTTAGAGAATGCTAATTGCTAGGAAACACATTAAAATGCCTCAATTACCTCATTATCAGTTGAGTACTTTCTCGGTAGCAGATTTAATAACCCAAAGCTTGCTTTTCCCCGAGCTTGCACTCTGCTCTGGTGCGCCCGCGACTCTCATGAGAAGTTTCAGTCGTCAGAACTTTAAGCTACCGAGTAGTGGGTTAGCAATAGGCTCCAGGCCACGATGCAACACCAAAAGACTGCCTGACAGATGTAGACAATTCATTTCTTTTTTCGGTTGTTACCACAGGAGATTTAGATCAAGGTAACGTGACGCAATCTGTGTTAACTAAGTCCCCTCTGTCTTGGGTTGGGTGTATTTTTTGGCAAACATCCTCGTTTTTGCCTTGGGCTGGGCTGGGAGCAAAATGGCCTCAGCTCACATGAATTATTCTGCTTCTGGAAAGATGCAGCATGATGCAAACAGTGATATACAGTGTACTGTATATACACTTCAGTTATCAGTGGAATGGAATCCAGATAATGGCCGATGATGCAATGCGAACCGTATTGAACCATGTGATATCCGTTCTCCAGGAGGGAAATTGGTAGTATTAGGAAGTTTCAATTGCTTTCCCAAAACTTGAGTTAGTGAATCAGTAAACTGATAAGTTATTTTGTTCTATGACAGGATTACACTAACTTTATTTGTGTGTCAATGGAATTTGTACTTGACCACAGTGACCACATTCATACCATAGTCACATTATCTTATGTTTTATACAGTGTATATATATGGAATAGGCTTGAATCTTTTGTAGTGATGCAATCTGAATGTTAAATGGAAGTCTTTCAATATGAATATCCTCAATTCTAAAAGCCACCATGTAATCCAGGTAATTTTGGAAACATGCAGCTGTTTGAGTGGTTTGAAATAACATTAGTACAATAGGGGTACATTTGCATATACTTACAGCCAGTTATTGTGGACGGAGATGAATACTGACAATGCAAAAATATGCAAAATATGAAATTATTATACAAATACTATTTTTCACTCCAGTTTGTGAAAAAGCCTCTATTGCCTGATACATTTAACTCCGGCTCCTTGGAATGCATATCTTATTAATGGCATGTAATATGTTGAAAATTCGCAGGGACGATCATAAATGCCATCGAAGAGATTCAAGTAGGACTCCTCTGAGCAGAGATAAGAGAGTTGGCTTCATTTATTTACCAAAAAGAAGGAAGCGGCATTCACAGGGAGTCCTACCTCGGACTTCTACTGTATGCATTCATGTCCGTTTCCCATCCACTCTTTTCAGACTCCATTTGACCTTACGTCTTGAAAGTGGAGGAGGGGGCGGAAAAAATGAACGAAGGTTATTAAGTGGTTTCTCTTCCGTCCACACAAAAACTTTCAGTTCATACGTTTGTATATTTTATTGGCATATGCGGTGTACAGTATGTTCATTGCATACCATCTACGTATATGCATTCATCGCTGTAAAGCAGATATGCTGAAAGGTGTATAGACATGACAAAGCCTTTCTTGTGTAAATACCCGTTGATCTAAAGCTTATATGACCAGAGAACATCTGAATATACTATATTTTTCTTATATACTACTGCTTAGAATGTCAATATGGAATGTACAGTATTTGAAGACTCAAGGAGGCCGTACCACAGCAAATGTGAGCCTTAAGAGTTTCCTTGAGCAATCTTTTACCGGCAACACATATTTTCCCCTGGACACTGCGTACTCCAAGTTTGAGATGTAATAGTCCCTTATTAGACGTTCCAGCTACACACAACCACCACCCCCACCCCACACACACACACTCCATCAAACGCCTTACACCCAAAGAGCCTTTTCCTGTTACACAGTCATTTGCTTGCCTGTGGATTCATTCGTATCAGGGCGACCCGGGGAACATCAATGACAGATCAAGCCCGGCCGTCCGTGCGAGGCGATAGCTTGAAATTGCGGGCGTTCCAGTGCCCCTGGTCCTTTGCCGGGACAAGCCTATTGTCCCTGCCACTCAGCAGCTGCAGCAGTGACATGGAATTAGGAGTAAATTCATAATTAGTTTTATTTTGCTGAAGAAAAGGCCTGCCCATTTTAATCTACGGTGCTGGTCGGCTTCGTGGCCAACCACTTTGCTGGTGGTGTCTACTCGCTGTCTGAAATAGGCTGAGTGTAGAAGTGCTTGTGTTTCGGTTAACCTACCAGATGCTGGCAGGAGGTGGCAAGGGTAATGGGGGAGGGGAGTTGGCTAGTTTGAGGGGGAAGGGAGGGTGTATGGTGGGGAGAGAATGGGTTGGTTCAACGCATTGAAGACAGCCCTACAAATTGTAGTTTTGCATATCAGAGCTGGTGTTCCGCGCGTTGGCCCTGGTTAAAGACCCCCTCCTGTGATGTTAATGACCTTGTGGTGTTTTCATGTGCTACAAGACATATTAGGATAGTCTTAAATGGGTGAGGAGTTCAAAAAAGCTAGATTTGTTATGTTAACCTTTAATTAGATAATCAATTCCATTCCTGGGCAAGGTGACTCGGGAGCAGGGAGTGACGCCGTCACAGGAGGGGGTATTCAAATAGGTTTTTTCACAAGGCAATCGGACATATCTTGCAGAAAGGACATAAACAGAAATAATTTATACATTCAAGCAGAATATTTTAAATGTATAATAAATTGACTGGAGGGGGGGCTTTAGCGAAAGGCAACCATGTGTTTCCCTCAAACACATTTGGTCACGTGTCCAACTTTGAGGCCAGCTCGCCAAAGACTTTATTAGATAGATGGCTTTTTAATGCGATCCAGGCGAGCCAACGTTGACAGGGCAAAGCACAAGTGTTTGCAGCTGCAGGAGCGGGTTTCGTATGCAGCAATTAACACACCTCAGTAGCCCCCCTCTGCACTTGCTACACTTCAACGTGCAGTTATGAACACACACACACACAGAACTGCTGTCACATGCCACTGGTCTTTGAACACGGAGAGCCCAGAGTTTCATGGGAAACCTGGGAAGGAGGTAAAAGAAATGAATGTGCAGAACACCTTGACGTGGCTCCAGAGTGCGTCCGGTAATGAACACCTAAAGAAACGCAGAAGCCAGAACGTGACGGAGAAGTGGGGGCGTTGCAGGCAAGTCACAAATATGTCCCCCGAATCGGTGTCTCATACCGGGGTGTAACCTGTCCTTTCAGGAAAAACCTTCTGTGGCTCATTTGCATGGACCCGCTCCTTTTCAGGGCACCGTACAGCGGGGGAGCAGTAGGAAGCACAAAATGAGCAAAGGGAGAGCGGTAATTTCAATGGCGGCACAGAATTAGTCAGGTGTTTGCACAGCATGTGGTATGTCAATAGGGTTCTATCTTCCTCCCTCGCTGTCACCCTGTCCCTCCTCCTCCCCCTCTGTCTGTGTCTCTCACACACACACACGCACACAAATACTCAGTCTCTGCTAATCTCAAGGGATATATTTACATTGACTAAGGACTCATAACCCTATTCAAATGATTTGTGTGTGTTTGTGTGATGTGTGTTTGTCAAACGTGTGGGTTTATTAATGTTTGAAAAGTATCAGAGAAAGAGAGAGAGGGGGAGAGAGAGAGAGGTACAAAGTGTTTAAATTTAGCTGTCTTCTTTCATAGATGGATCCGTCTCTTTTGCACCCATGCAATCCCATTTCTTTGTGGCTCCATGAAGCCGCAAACCCACGTCAAAGCGTCCGTGGCCCCGGCGCGACCAACAGCATTCGCTTACAGATGACAAGAGATGTGTGCACTGCAGCCGCAAGGACGCCATTACAGCACCTCATTACCGAGAACGGAGGGGAAACCGAAGTAGGCCAGTCCCTGACGACATGACTTGAGGACAGTCGACAGAAAAAGCTTCATAAAAGTCTTGCTCATGTCCCTCGGGGCAGACAAGGGTGTGTGTCTGTGTGTGTGTGGGGGGGGGGGTAAGGGTCTGTTCCATGTCTACTCCATCAAAGCCTCAGTAAGGTGGTGCGACCTATTATTTTTTTTGCGGGGTGGGGGCACAATTACTTGCTAACTAGTTTCTGGCATGAGAGCCAGAAGCCAGTTGTTGCTGAGGCTGCTTGGACAAAACACTGTAGGTAGCATGCTGTTCTGCTTAGCAAAATTAATTATCCTTGCATTTTAATGTAACACTTCCTCAGACCGTTGCCACAGTGTTTTGTTTTCTCCCTCTCTCGAACACAGACACATACTAAAAAAGCACACACAGACACACACACAAAAGCCAGAAGAAGTGTTCTGGCACAGCCTTGGAGTTTGCTTATATTTGTCCCGGCTCGCGAGCTGTCCTTGTAATTACCTCTTCATTCTGATCCCTTAATGCTGGAGTGTGAGTCTGGACTCCTTCGGGGACCCATGTGCTAGATAAATAACCCTGAATTACAGATTGATTACCCAGGAGTTAAATCTCCGGTATTAAATGCATTATAAAAGGCTGCGACCTATGCGCTGTGCGCATAATGAGGGAAATATTGTGTCTGCTCATAAAAGGATTGACAGCGCTTTCCGTTACTTTCCTTCATCGAAACCCCATTGATCTTCTTTGGGGCTCCGCAAAGCATGGGCATTTTACCAATCAGTCTTGTGTCCACAATGAACCCGGGCGGCAATAATCACTTCGAGTTGCAGTAGGCTAAATTGGGTTGATATAAACAAGAACATCAATCCCAAACGCCTAAAAAGGCCAACCTCCTTATTTTTTGACCCATCCATAAATCCCTACATTCAAATGGTGTTAAGACGTGCCTGTGCACTTCAACACTTAAGTGGGCTTCCAAGGTTTGTCCGTTTGGAAAGTAAACACAATTAGAGTCTGAACGAGCTGCCAATGATATCTGATTCACAAGTAAGAATCACTGACCAACATTCACATTGAATATGTTTCTTTTTAAAAGAACATATTTAAAATGGCTTGGGTAAGATATTTTCAAAATGTACCTAGCTAGCTCTAGCCAGCTAAGCAATGTCGGAACTTAGCTAGCTTGTATTATTAGCCTTGCTGTAAAATCAAGCTAATACATTAAATTCACTTCAATGATTATTGTTGTATGCAAAATATTTCTGGACTTAACAAAAAAGAAAAAGATTCATTAAAGAAGCAATGACAGAGAGCATCCATTTGGTGTTACCATACATGAGCTCCTGATGTTGGAGCTTCCAAGATGAGAGCATTGGCTCAGATGCTAACGGCGCCCTTCTAGCAGCCTCTTCATTAGCAGCAAGAAAAACAAACTCAAGGTTGAGGGCCAAGTTGAAGAGGACCGGACCGAGGTAGCAGGGCTAAAATGGTGTCATTATCTAGGTAACACTAGGTCAGATTGCTCTGACAAAGCCAATGCTACTTGGCAGGCTAGGTGATTGAGATGCAGGAAGCCACTCCTACTTGTCACAGCGGTCCTGATTTGTTACCGTAAGCCTCCAAATAATTATTTAAGAAGTGTGATGCAGGGCTTAAGGGTTACAGCGATCTTCTCCTAGATCATTCGATATATCTGCCAGGAGGAATTAAGAAAATATTTAATTACCTGCACCTTTAAGTAGCTATCTGAAATTAAACGGCAAGTTCGTTTTGTCTGTTTATTCATGGTAGAATTCAAAAGGCCAATCAACTTGAAACTCTAAAACGCACAACCATCAGGACAACCATCCTATCGAACCGCATCATTGACCAGATCGGGGCGCAGTTGAAAGATGCTTGCGCAGTGAATGTCTACTCCGAGCAGTGCCCACCGATGCAAGACTGCGGCAACTTAGAACGTCTCCAGCCTTAACTCCCTCTCGTTTTTGTGCTCTATCTCTCTTGCTTTGGCCAAAATGCGGACAGACAGTGGGGGAAATGCGACAGTGCGACTCGCCGGCCCCCGGGGAAGCGACAGTCGCGCCACACGACTCCGTCCTAGGGGGGGGACTCGCATTCTGCTGCTTCCTTGAAGTCGTCTGCCTTCTCCCATTCCAGAGTTTCAGCCCTCTTCCTCCCTGTCGCAGCCTACGTGCTGTTTAATGTCGCCTCACATGTCTTTATGCTGCGTGTGGGCAGCCTGCGCAGATGACTAAGGCTGTGCAATCTCGTCTCGTGGACGAGGTTCTGAAATGCCCCCTGAAAGAGCATGATAAGTGAGTCCTAGGGCAACCGGTATGCGCTTCGAGATTCCAACGGTCCGCAGCCTGACATCACTCCCCTTGATGAGATCAAACGCGGAGCGGTTCCCGTTACATGAGATGGGGGGGGGGGGGGGGCGAGGGGGGGACAGGGGACGGGGGGAGCCGAGCTCTGACTAAGCACACAGAGCTTGTTATGAAACGGGGTCGTTTGTGGCTGATCTTCGGGATGAAAGTTTGGGGGTTTATGATAAGATCTGACAGCCACCGGCGAGTGTAAACAAACTTTGTGGTAATTGTTTTGGCCCCGTAGCTTGAGACCGCCTGAAGGCCCTCGGTGATGTGTCGTGACTGGGCCGATAAAAGTAAAGTCGTCGTGAAAAACAAAGGTCACAATCATATTGTTGTTTACACGTCAACTACACATTTGAAATGTGTTAAACACTTGCGACAAACCGTTCATCTACAACAGGAGATTAAAGTAACCTCAGCCTTTTAGTTTTTTTGATATAATTTCAGTTGTGTCCCCCACATCTACAGTACATTAGCTGTATTTCAAAGCTAATACTGCCATTCAGTGTCAGCACTGTCAGAGTACATGCATACATTGCTAGGTCCACTACAATACCTAACATTACGATGTGAGGTTGACTTTAATTAGAGGTGTTTTGTGTAAGTACTGTACAAGCAGTATGGCACATTCAATGAGTCACCTTTCTAGACTTTTACCAATAGTGTTGCTGATGCCACACTTGAGCTAGAGTTCACATTATTCGACACACTGTGACCTATGACACCAACAAATCTGGTGGAGCAGTGCATTTTCTAAAGGCCATAAGAAGGCCTTGTAAATGCTGTGAAAATTGATGAAAATGGAATGACCTGTGGGTCGAGTTTAATTAAATACCATTGACTACTTTCTACCATTCAAATGTTATAGAGATATTCATGGTGAAAGTAAATTAGAAGGTTTTTTGGGATCACTTCAAATTTGTTGGGTAGTTGGTTTCAATAAACCCCCTTTTTCTATCTTATCTTAATTTTCAAACAGAATATTAACACTTTAAGCTGATTGAAAGATTTTTTTACATGAACTCCATGGACTATACCATGTAAATTGTCACCAAGTATTTTGCCACTGTAAACATGTATATGGTACAGTTATCATGGGTTGCGACGCAAACACTCTGTAGTTGTTCTTGACCAGTAACCATGCAGGACAAGGGACACCGACAGACACACACACACACACACACACACACACACACACACACACACACACACACACACGCGCACACACACACACACACACACACACACACACACACACACACACACACACACCAGCTTAGAGAGAGACTGATGCAGTTGCTTGTGCAGGGAAGTTCCTCTGTCATCGTTAGTAAAGACGGAGGC